>JACXGI010008786.1:0-32381 GCA_016801175.1 Esox masquinongy
TGCCTTGCAAAGTCTGTAAGTTCTCAGTTGTTACATGTACGTGTCTACCTCAGGAACCTCACTGCTGCAATCCCTGCATTTCAGTTACACATACTACCTTACACATCCAATTTCCTCGATTGCACAATCAGAATTGTTATTTGTACTTGCATTTGCCTCATCGCACAACTATTAATTTCCTGCTTGTACATACATATACTTAATACTTGTAAATTTTCTTCCCTCCCCTATTTGCCTTCATTGCTCATTTAGAATTGCCATTTGCACTGCGTTTGCCTTCATTACACATCTATACATTCCACTTGTAACATACACCATCCTTAATACTTGTAAATTTCCCTCTTCTATTTGCACTTCTGGTTAGATGATAACTGCATTTCGTTGTACTGCACTCGTACTGTTCAATGACAATAAAGTTGAATCTAAATCTTATTATTATTATTATTATTAACAAACCAAAATAATTTAAATTATTTTTTATCTGTATGGAATCTGCTTTTGTTTTGTAGAAGTGGTGAGTCATTGGTAAACATCAGTTTGTATTTAACGGGTTAAAGTAAAATGCTACTGTGTGGAGCACTCTTCAGAACACATGATAGGGACCTCCGTCATCAACCATCCTTGTCCAACTACAGTTTGTGAAATACGTCTTCTACGCGCACGTCATTTTGTGTACTTTAAGTTATTTTACTATTAGTATAATTTGGAAACTATGTATACCCGTGGAGATATTGTCTTCTTTATCAGTCAACAACAAAGCAAATGTGTGACAAACCAGGACATTTTCAGAGTAAATGTGTGGATTCAACTACGAAACAATTGTATATCTCAGGCTTATCAGGGCGCTCATGAAAAGAAACTGTATAAGGCGCCTATAGAAGTTGTTATACTTGAACTGTTATATCTTGCCCAGTTTCTGTGTGTGTGTGCCTGTTGGTGTGTGTGTGTGTGTGTGTGTGTATGTGTGTGTGTGTAGTCCAGTGTATGTTTAATTGTGTGTGTGTGTGTGTGTGTGTATTTAGTCAGCATTAAAGAAAGAAAATATAATTCATGAGAAGAGTACACAAAAGAAGGAATGTGGATAGCCAGGTAACAATTTCATAATCATGTCAGTCTTGTTCAACAATCTCATAGCTTGGGAGTAGAAGCTGTGCAGGGTCTGACAGCCTAGTCTGGGGTTGGACCATCAAATGGCTGGGTAGGACCTTCAAAACTGTCAGGGAGCAATGATTTGCTCCCAAAAAAAGGGGAGGTGTAGAGGGAGGAGAATGAGCGTGAGAGAGGAAGGAGTCAGAGCAGGGGTGGGAAAACTAGAGAGCCTTACTGGACACAGGTGAAGCCTGTCTGCGTCTCACCTTTTCGGATGTGTTGCCTTATAGTTGTCCCTCTATACTCACTCTCTGCAGGTTCCAGACTTGATTAGCTGTCACCAAGGTAAGGAGAACCAGCCCTTCTCACCAGCCCTCCTCATTTTGCTTCTGCTTCAACACTCAATACATTCCAGCTAACTTCCAATTGTTCTGTCAACCACATTACTTATTTCTCCTTTTTTGTATTGCTTTACCTTGCTCTCATTGTTGCAAACAACTCTTTCCATGCAAACCAAACAAACCAATAATATAGTATATCCACACTGCATTTGCTTTTTTTTTGTATCTTCAGCCACTCACTTCATATTTCTGCTCTCCCTTCCTGCAGCTGATAAATGCTATTTGCATATCCTGTATAAACAGTGGATCTCTAAAATTTGCAGTCCTTTCTGTAGAGCATTAGAAACAACTGCTACTCTTGTATAAACAAGCAATGCTTCAAGTTAATTTTTCTCTTTCACTCATACTGGATGTTACCCCGAATGAACCCAAAATAAAAAACCCTGACTTGCATGCTCACTTCCTCTTAACAGAACAGTCTTATGCAAAGTAAACATCACTATGCAAAAAGTGGCCTCTTAAAGCGTAAGCCCTAGTGGCTTGTGGCCATGTTTTTGCCGGACCACGTAAGCAGAGCTGATCAAGAAGAGCGAATGTCTCTTACTGAGTGACTGAGTGAGTGAGTGAGTGAATGGGTGAGTGGGTGAGTGCCTGCCTGACTGACTGCCCATTGTAGTCAGACTACAAATTAGGTATTAAGATTTGTTCGGGATAGTCTAAAACTTCGCTGGCTTCAAGCTTCAGTAGCTACGTTATAGTAAGTGGGTAACCGAAAAGGTATAGGGCGCATTTTGTGGTCAAGGGGTGCTAGCTGTTGCCGTGCTTGGCAACCAACAACACTGATCTAAGATCATATTGATCACATGAACATTCCAAATGCTCTGATGTCTTTCTATGTACATTCAATGTACATTAGAATATTTTAATGTATAATTTGTAGGCATATTACACTTTTATTTATAATATTCAATACTTCTATCCACCCATTTAGACAGGTTTTCCTGTCATGTGTTTATTATGTTATCTAGTCGTTACTTTGAAGTACTTTTACAGAGAGGAATAACATTCATAATACTGTGTTAACATGTATGCATATTGTTTTCATAATGAGTCTCTTTTTCTCTGGAAAATAATGTCTTGAAGGTTAATTCCATTATGTGTTGATGAGAAATGCTTAAAGTACTGCATATTCATATATTTCATTATTTTAACACAATATTCAATGTTAAACCAGAAAAGGAACCAGGCAAGCCTAGTTCAGCCGGCCCGCAATTAAAAGTGATAAATATTGCTGGCTTCGAACTCGGGTGTCCCAAGTGAGAGATTGTGTCTTTAACCACTACGCCACGGAGCTATATGTGTAAAAATGTCAGTAAAGCATATCGACATTACAACATTTTGTCACACATTAATATTACGCCAAGTTTAAATGTTTCGCTAGACACCATTTGGCATTGTGTTAAACTTACTAACATTTCTTATTAAGTTTACCTCCTCCACAAATAGCATATATGAACTGTAAGGCTTTTGCCACTGGCCGTTTTAACAGCTTATTAGCCAGTAATAGGCTAACTAGTATCTACTAACTTACTAATTTGAATAGTCATAAGAATTGAGCAATTCGAGAGAATTGTGGAAACCCCTACTCTTTAACTGCCCAAGGGGGTGATCTAGCCATTACCCCAAAAAGCATGCACGGATGCGTACTTCGAAAATCCACCAGAAATAGTTGCAACCATAAACAGTTTTATTTTAGGCTCACTATAACGTAGCTACTGAAGGTTGTAGTCAGCAAAGTTTTTGTCTATCCTGGCTCAAAATGCATGCACAAAAATGCATGCACAAAATGCAATGCACCAGAAATAGTCGCAATATAACCATAAACAGTTTTATTTTAGGCTTACGTAGGCTTACGTAGCAACTGAAGGTTGTAGCCAGTGAAGTTTTTGTCTATCCTGAACAAATCCTAATGCATAATTTGTTTTGACTGTGATGAGGCTCAAATGCGGAACCTACTGGTTGATGGTCCGCGTCTCTAACCAGTACGCCATTTAACAAGTGGTAGTCAGTCACTCACTCAGTCAGTCAGTAAGAGACATTCGCTCTTCTTGGCCGGCTCTGCTTAGCGGTCCGGCAAATATAACACATGCATTGTATTATGATATTGTGAGAAAAAAGTTGGAAAGGAAGGTTTTGAGTGAGGAACAGAAGGGTTAAAATTAAGAGACCACTGCAAATTGAACGCTTCTGTTCCTCACTCAATACATTCCTTTTCAACTTTTATGGAAAGGAAAAAAAAAATTCCTTTCCATAAAAATTTAAATTTTTTCCAGAGCTGTACGTACATATATGTTTTGCATGAGTTTTCCGCGTGGGCACCCACTTACCCAGCTGGGCAGGCTATTGCAATAAAATCAACCTTGTGATATCATGCTGTTGGGCAATAGTACTGTGTCATGCAAATGGGCTAAAATTCCAGGTGGGTTTTATACAGCTCTTACAAAAATATAACAGTTTTTATGTGTTATATCTCCTGTATAGTGTGAAAGTTCCATACTAAGAAATCGTAACTGAGCCTTTAAGAACTTAATATGTGTGGGGTTGTTGTGGGGTCAAAGTACGGGGATGCAGAATCTGTATTAACTTGCCTGTGTTATCTGATGAGAGACACACACAGCACATCTAATCATCCGCTATGAATACACGCAAACACTAGTGCCCATCCCAAGCCAAAACCCAGTCTTAATGATCCCTAATTATGCCTGTGCTATGCCAAAGTCATCCCGACCTCAGGAGTCACACCTGTTACAGAGAATTCAATAACATTTTCGGTAAAACATTTTTTGATAATTTATAATTCATCACACTGCATTATGAAATAATACAGATGTGACTTGCAATTTATATTCACCCTCAGACGAACTTTGCTTCTTCTACGTTCTTTGTCCTTTGTGTAAGCACTGAGGTTGCTGTCACTCCATGCTATATCTGCTCACCTGTGCATCTCTCTCATTATTGCACAGATGGGCGATGAGCAGGACTGCTCAAAGAACCTCCCAGGGGCCATTGAGAGGGTTCAATCCAAGCCCCTGTGCCCCTCAATGGTATCCCCCGAGCTGAAAGCCATGATCCGCATCAAGACCAAGTACCAGGCTTTGAAGAGACGTCGCCTGGATCCGACCACTGGGCTCTATGATCCAGGGAGGCCCCCCACATGCCCTGACCTCCGGCTACCTACTGGCCTAGATACCTTCAACAGCAAGGAGTCCCCCCACAGGAGGAAGCGGAGAAGGGGATCCCGAGTGCTCTTCCCCAACACGTGCCGCAAGGTGGTCCCCAGTGACAAGGACCGGAGTCGGGCAAAAACTTTCTTTGTCCTTTTCAGCATCATCGTCTGCCTTCAGGTCTTGTCTCTATCTTCTCAAGGACATGTACCTGTGATCCCATTGAGTAACAGGAGTGTATATAGTTAGGTATGGGATTTCCCCAATACGAGGTGCAGGAGTCTGAAGCACTAGAACCTTTTGTTAAGCACTGGTATTTAAATAATCATCCACTCCTTTTTTCAATGGGATTCCTCAGTCTCGCCTTAGATTCTGGTCCACAGCATTAATTATTCCTTAGGCTAATGTGTGGTAAAGACACAGCCACATGATTTGTCAAAATTTACATGGCAGCAACAATGTCATTTTTTCACTGCTCAATGTGTGGTCGTTTCACCCTTGAAACTAAAGTGCTTTGGCAATGCCAAGCATGGTTCAATTAAATTGTTGAAGGGGACTCACAACATAATTGGCAAAAAGTCCTACTGATACTGTATTTCCAATGACAGCACTTAACAGACACAACAGAATACGTGATATTCCAGTCAATAACATCTAGTAAAATGACTACTCTTCCCATCTTCTTGCAGGTTTACAATGCCATTGAGAACTTGGACGACCACATCGAACCGTACGACCTGGAGGGCCTGGAGAAGACTCTCCGCAGGGAAGTGTTCGGCCAGCAGGCGGCGATAGGGGAGCTGATGGGGCACCTGGAGGACTACCTGTCCACCTACGCCCATTCCCAGCCCCTGGCCCTGGCCCTACACGGCCCCAGCGGAGTGGGCAAGAGCCACCTGGGCCGCCTGTTAGCGCGCCACTTCCGCTCGGTGCTGGGAGACGACCTGGTGGTGCAGTACTTCACACAGCACCACTGCCTGACGCAGGGCGACGCGGCCCAGTGCGCCCGAGACCTGTCCCGGAGGGTGGAGGACGTGGTGGAGCGCGCGGAGGCCCAGGAAAAGATCCCCGTCCTAGTGATGGACGAGGTGGAGCTGATGCCTTCCCCGCTGCTGGATGTCCTGTGTGGCCTGCTTCAGCAGAACCAGACCAAGGAGCGTCTGAACGTCATCTACGTGCTCCTCAGCAGCCTGGGCCAGGGGGACATCGTCAGGCACGTGCTGCAGAACGTCTCCAGCACGGCACAGGGGGTCAGAACCCCACTGCGCCACACACTGGCCGGGCACCACCGTCTCTGGGCCGAGGCAGGGCTGGACATCGTGCCCATGACCCTCCTGGAAAAGAGTCACGTGATGGAGTGTCTGCTGGAGGAGATGACCCAGGAGGGGTTCTACCCCGACCACGGCCACATTGAGCTGCTGGCAGAGGAACTGTCCTACTACACCGCCATGGGCCACCAGTATTCTAAGAATGGTTGCAAGCAAGTGGTGGCTAGGGTTAACCAATTGTAAGAACACTTGGAGAGTGAATATTAAGTCTGAGGGACAGTGGGCTAAAACCTGGTTGGGGCTAATTCCATTGACGTTTTATTCAATTCAGAAAGTAAACCAAATTCTGATTCCAAGCATTCCACATTGCAAAGCCTTGAAATTATTTCCAATTGGATTGTAACTACTGAATTATATGTACGTCAAATAGAATTTAACCAACCCCCGGACCAAAATCAATTTGATGTACTTTTCATAACTTACATTCTGTCTTACTCAGGCCTAATTGCTCTTCACTATTATCTACGCATGCTACTCCATTACGGAGTATCACATTGTTCAATCTTCACACGTTTACCCATGGGCCTGGTGATGTTTTGGATTCGGTTGTCACGTTGAGGACCCAGTGTTCTGGGCAGGCCCGGTGGCCTCGGGTTGCTGCAAGAGAACGACTGACAGAATCAGCCTCCCTATCAGCCTCAGGGAATACAACTGCTCCTTTGCTTTGTAGCAACAGAAAAAACACGGGTGGAGAAGCACATAGTGGTTGTCTGCTCAAGCTAATTGCCTTTGATATGTGAACGGCTGGGAGACAAATGTCGGCCAATCTGGGGGGAGAAAAGAGTGAAGCCAGAGTAATGATTTTGGGCTCCATGAACTTGTGTACGTTCCCCGGGACAGGGCATAGCGACATTGTTCCAAAACGAGAGAAGCAGCCCTCTTTTTGTTCTCATTCCAAAATCTAGGCATGGCCTTCCACCGCATCCCGAAATTTCCAGACGGATAGATTATTATGTTTCCGTGCATTGAGCTCTCATGAGTTTCCACCATCTTGAACAATCTTGGGTTAAAAGCATTTGAATGACACGGTCTGCCATTTTCATGTGCACTCAACTTCAAAATACACAAACTGTTAATTGTGTTGGAGGGTTTACACTGGGTCTCCTTTTAAGAGTAAGCTAACTATGGGAATAGAGTCCTGTCATAATGACCTTGACTTAATGGGGTGGTAAACCTAATTTTACAATCCTCTTAAAACTCTGTTATTTCAGTCCTTTGATGAGACAGTAAAGGCCACCAAAGTATTATCATAAACATGCATTTATATTTTCATTAATATTGCTCCAAGCATTTTCATCCATTTCAATTTTTGTGATTTTCTACGTTTTCCTCACCAATTAAAATGTGTTGCGTCTCAATGCAAATGATCTCCATGTGTATCATGTCTCAAATTCAGTTGGTGTCTGTCTTACCTGCGTTGTCACATTTGGCATAGAGTCTATAGCAATGTATCTATATTCAGCTTCCCCAAAAAATACAAAGAGCATGCCCATTTCACCGACTTAACTATTAAAGAAAAAGAGATGTCCTAGTTTTTGGCGGTTATTGGGTTTCATATCTTGGTGAGTGATTACAACTTCTTACAATCGCTAAAATGTTTTTGTTCCATTCTGTAGTCACATTTTCAAAACACTAAACACAATTAGCACAACATCCTTCTGTTGTGGACCATACCATTAACACAATTCATGTTGTTTTCACAGAATTTACAGTCAATTAACGTGTTTCTAACATGCTGAAATTTTCTTTTCTTTCAAGCTTACCCAATGCCAAAATGATGGATCATTCTTGTCTTATTTACAAATGCTTGCACACAGCATGCCAGAAATAAAGACCTAATGTTCAAGAACATAGTATAAAGCCTCTACTTCTGCAACAACAGCAGTTCAAAAAAGATATTGAAACAGCTGATAAGCATTTTTGAATGAAGAGATCATTGAAACATTGAGAAATAGCTGATTTACTGTAAGTTGTGTAAAATAAACCAAACACAGCCGATTCCAATCTCAGTCGGAAACATAGCCAGGTGTTGAAGTTCTTTCAATTACATGGATATACACAGTAAAAGGGGAATATTTGGATTGATTTTGTTCTATGTGGATACAGAACAACAAACAACCCCAGAAAAAATTAAGAGACCACTACACCTTTTTCTTTCCTTTCCAAAAAAGTTGAAAAGGAAGGTTTTGAGTGAGGAACAGAAGGGTTAAAATTAAGAGACCACTGCAAATTGAATGCTTCTGTTTCTCACTCAAAACATTCCTTTTCAACTTTTTTGGAAAGGAAAGAAAAAGGTGCAGTGGTCTCTTATTTTTTTCTGGAGCTGTAGAGGAGCAGAGAGACAAAAATGCATGTCTGAACAAGGTAGAGGAATAGTTGGACAAGGGAAAGGAGTAGTTGGATCAGGGAGAGGAGTTGTTGGACCAGGGAGAGGAGTAGCTGGACCAGGGAGAGGAGTAGCTGGACCAGGGAGAGGAGTAGCTGGACCAAGGAGAGGAGTAGGTGGACCAGGGAGAGGAGTAGTTGGAACAGGGAGAGGAGTAGCTGGAACACGGAGTGGAGTAGTTGACCAGGCAGTAGTCGGACCAGGACAAGGGAGTAGTCGGACCAGGAAAAGGGTGAAGGAGGGGTGGGGGGAGAGGAGTAAGAATGTGTGGTGGTGTTCAAAGGAGAGTAAGAGCTGTTGTCAGCAATGAAATAAGAGCCACCATCATAGACCATGTGATAAACCATGGTCTAACACTGAGAGAGGCTGGTGAAAGAGTCCAGCCTAATCTCAGACGGTCAACAGTGGCTTTCATTTTTCATTTCCTGTTGATTTTTCAACAAACCAACAGGAAAGTAATGCATTTCACAAGGACTTTTTCTATCATTATGTTGCTATGCCCCACAGTAACTGTAGGCCATCAGTCCAAATGCAAAAACAGATGTTGTATTTTTTTCCTCTAAAGGACGCAAAGTCTTCCTCCCTCTGGAGGAAGAGGAAAGCTCCTCAGTGAAGACTAAGAGCATGCCATTGTAGGATTGGTCACCAAATTTCCCTCCTGGATGCAATGGAGGCCGTCCGCAGAGACGTCTCAGCTGAAGACTGCAAGGGGTGGATGAGGCCAAGCGTTTCTATCCAAGGGGTGGATGAGGCCAAGCGTTTCTATCCAAGGGGTGGATAAGGCCAAGCGTTTCTATCCAAGGTACATAGTGAGAGATGACATGAGATGTGATTTGGAAGAGGTCCTGTGGCCAAATGCTGAAGATCGTATAGATTAAAAGAGGACTGTGCATTTTTGTGTTTTTTCCCCATCTGTGCCTTTTTTACTGTAATTGTGTTTTATTTTTACACATTTGGAACAAAGGGCCATGTATGTTGGAAGGGCCATGTATGTTGGAATGGCCATGTATGTTTGAAGGACCATGTATGTTGGATTTTTTGTTGATCACTGGCAGCAATTTCATGTTTTTAATAAAGCTTGTACTGCGCAATTCTGTCACTAAAATTCTGTCACTTTTTCTACTGTACATTGCATAAAGATGACTCATTCACTTTTAGACAGTATGTTGCCAAAAACGCATACATTCAACACTCAACCAAAAAATGTAATTCATATTATCTATTGTATGTAGGTAGAAATTACACATGAAAAGTAATGCAGTTTTTGTAATACCATCAACTGTCAGTATTTTGAAAGTCATTGTGCTATGATTGACTATACAGCTACAGAAAAAATTAAGAGACCACTGTACCTTTTTCTTTCCTTTCCAAAAAAGTTGAAAAGGAAAGTTTTGAGTGAGGAACAGAAGCGTTCAATTTGCAGTAGTCTCTTAATTTTAACCCTTCTGTTCCTCACTCATAACCTTCCTTTTCGACGTTTTTGGAAAGGAAAGAAAAATGTGCAGTGGTCTCTTAATTTTTTCCGGAGCTGTATGTTCCTCGTGGATAGAAAATGTGCTAGTGTTTTGACTGAATGATTAGATATTGAGTCAGGTTTGCCGTGATTTGATAGAGTTAGTGTATGCTGAGAAAGTTTTTCTGCATTTTGAAATGTAGCGTTGATATGAACAGAATGTGGTTTTGAGCAGAAAATTAACTATTTGGCTAATTGTGTGATGTAGGCGTGTTACTGTGTTTAGAGTTTAGAAAAAGTATCTTAAGTATTGATAAAAGCTTGTTAGCAATTGCAAAAAAACTGTAAGATGATGCTTAACGATCAAGTGAACATTACTAACATTTAATGTCGACAGGCACTTTGACAAAACAGTGGCGCACTACTCCTACAGCAGAGTGGAATTGGACCCAGATATTTCTAAAGCACTGGCCCATTTCATTTCCATGAGGCCCCACATCAGCCCATTTTGTTTCATCAGTGTTTACATAAAAGATAGAAAAACAAGTCAGACTGCCCCACTATGTTAGAAGTGAACTATTGTCTGCGTGTGCATGGGGTGGGGGGGGGATAAGTTTTCCATTCAAAATGGAAAACGTATCATTATTTTTATTATTATATGGGAAGCATTTGAAATGATAAGTCACTCATCAAACATACAACCCCAAAGGGTGGGAGCTGTGGCACAGATTGCTATAAAGAACATCTCAAACTCTAGACGTAGATAGAGGCACACCGATCACTGACTGGTATGAATGAAAATCACTAACTATAGATGTTTGAGGCAAATCTTAAAAGAACACGGACTGCTTTGAAGGAACATCACAAACTCTACATGTAGAGGCATACCTTAAAAGAACACAGACAGCTAAGAAATATTTCTATGACAAGGTGTAGGTAGAGGCATACCTTAAGAGATCACACTCAGAAACAGAAAGTTCATGAGAATATGCCAGACGGACAAGCCATAAACCAAATTGACAGAGACAGACATCTTGGCTTGACTTGATTGCGTGCAGTAATTTAGAACAGACAGTGGGAACACCTGAGGACTAAAACAGGGAAAACATTCCTTAAATCATTCTGCTTTTGTGGCCAAAGCCAAAGGAGGCAGAAGTGTGGAGAACGTATGGCGATAAAGATGAGGATACCATTATCACATCACACCTTATACCGATACATCACTTCACCGAAAAACCTTTATGGGGTCAAATCTTTCAAAAATGTTGCTTACAAATGATTTTTGAAGTCAACTGGAGGCATCTCAGCTTAATGTCTCTCCATCCACAGTCTCTACCACTTCCCATGTGTAATAATTTAAGTACAAATAGCGAGTGTAACGTGGAAAAAGTGAGGATTTCAACTGACGAAGATCTGGAAAATAGATGCAACCCAGAGAGGTTTCCTATCAACTTCCGTTTGCATTGAAAAAGTATTGAATCTTTGTTTTTTATGAATCCGTTTACTTTAAGCGGGCGGTGATAGAGCAACCAAAAAAACAAACAACGCGAGTGTAAATACGGCAGACTTCTAACTCTGAATGTTAACATGCTAGTAAACAAACGTCAGATCCCACTGAGTCATTCTCCCTTTCAGAAAACAACTACACACCAGGACCCTTGATTTTAAATGTGTTTGTTCCTGGTTTATCAACTTCATTGCTCCTTAAGGAAACAAGTTACACTATCCGACAAAGTCACATTGCCTTCGTAGTGCAGCACTGACACCTCTATCAGGCCTGCTACTTCTGTCTTTTCTTAGTTTAAAGTTAATTGCTTTAATTACTTCAATTAAGGGGTGAATGACAATGACACGAGAGGAGAGTAAGTCCCTCTTGCAAGTTTCATGTAATTCTGATGTATTTACAACTTCATACATGTGTAATATGCAAAAAACACTTATTAACACTGTGTTTCTCATAAAAATGAATATCTCTTGATGCAATTTCTATAAAACTCTGAATCACCTCCGCAGTGGAATGCAGCTTAGAAAACGAGGGTGTTTTTATGTCTAAAAATAGTTTAGGCGGGGTTACCTGGCCTCAGGAGAGAACGACACGCCCACTGCTCACCTATTTAAATAGATTCTGTGGATGGCGAACAAAGAAAGTGAATGACTGAATGCTCAAGGAAACAAGTCAGCTAGAGAGATAAGGTGAAAGCAAAACAAAATCTTTTCAGAGCCAACAGGTTAAGGACTTAAGGAGAGTCAAGGGAACTTTGATTGCCAGAGAAAACAGGGAGAAGGGAGAACTGGCCGAGCGGAAGGACAGAAACGGCAATGAATTCCTCAAGTTCAGAGTGCCATGTCACTTCATGTCGTAGGCTCCCCATCGGGCACCTGGCCACCCCTGCTTCAGTCAGCGGCTCACACCGGCTGGCGTCTCACAGGCCCAGAGGAGCCAGGTCCACCAGGGTACTCTACCCTCCCACGGCGAGGAGGATCAAGCCCCGCGAGGAGCCAGACTCTGCCCGGCGTTGGCTACTGCTCTTCTCTGCTCTGCTCTTCTTGCAGATCTACACGGAGGAGTCGTCCAGCGGGCCACCTGAGCTCCAGCTTCACTCCCCAGAGGCCTCCCCGCCCCATTCACTCCCCCAGGAGAGAGGGGACGTCGCTGAAATGGACAGGCTGTGGGCGGGGCCGAACCTGGACGAGAACTGGAAGCTACAGTCAGGGGCCCCAGTAAAGACTGCCGCATGACTGTACAGTCAGTTGTCACAGTGATTTCAGCTTTAGAAACAAACTTAGACACTGTTCCTCCCACAATTCCTCTGTGAGCGGGAGAAAACCAAATGTTTCCAGACTGAGCTGCACTAGAGGTCGGCGTGTGCGTGTGTGTGTGTGTGTGTGTGTGTGTGGGTGGCGGGTGGGGGTCACTGTTGTAATGCGATCCCCTATCTCCGTCATCAGCCAATCATCACAAGGGAAAATAATGACCCCACTTGGGTTTACTAAGTTGTGGAAGAGCTAGTTGATGACTCATATGAGTCAGAGGCAACCCCGGTTTGCCCCAAAACAGAAAAAAACAGAGAGAAAACACAGGCACCCCTGGTTTCTGGAGGGTGACTGCCTCTCTGGCCCTGAGGTCCACAGTATAGGCAGACTGTCTCAGTATCTCCACTGACTGCATGCGGATCAGCATGTGCGTGCTCACAGTCTCCTTGACAATGACTAACAGACACTTTCACCCGGCGGCTGCGATGATTCGCTTTGGATGGCTGATAAAATGTTTTATCCGTAAACTTTTACTGATGATTAATTCTGTGAATTCCTCTTGTTGTCTTAATAAAATAAATAAAAATACTTCAGACAAACTGCCTGTCTCTTTGAGATTTACATTTTAGTCATTAAACGGACAGTCTTGTCTGGACTGACTTACAGCTAGTGCATTCATCACAGGGTACCTAGATGGAACAACCACACAACTTAGCAAATACACTTAAATCAACAAAGTAGCTATCAGCTAAGTAAGCGCTGGAAGAAAGGAAAAATTATACAACTGCAAGCATTACTTCTCAAAAGGCAAAGTTGGAGAGGAGTGGGGGGATTAGATACTAAGACATGGATTTAAGACATGAAACAATAGAATTATTTACAGTTTTCTTGACTGTGAAAAGGTGAAACATCTATTCCTGCTTGTGGTACATTACACCAAAAAGTAATCTTTGTTGAATTAAATTAAAAACATACATTTTCTTTACTTCACTATAAAGACAGAGCACAACTTTCTTTTTTGGTTTGATCTCATCTACCTGAGGGGAAGTGTTGGAACTCATTGCCTTATTGCCATACATGTTTAAAAATAAAAATGTACCAATACACAAAGATGCGCAAGCATAGAGTCAACACCTTGAAAACCACACACTTTCACAGAAAGTTTGTCACTTTGCCTTGTACCTGGGGACTTATTGGGAAACTAAACAGAATGTATGTCCCAAATGGCATGCCTGGGCACCAGTCAAAAGCAGTGCACTAGATACGATATAAGGACTCATTCGGGACACACGAGGAATGCCTCAGAGGGTGAGATGGAATGTTGCCAAATTGCACAAGTCCCCTATGTCTGTGGGAAACAGAACCAAAACCAAACAGCACCTGACGCACCTTAGAGCGATTCCCCAAGCTCGTCAAGAATTACAGGCTGCATGTTAAAACACCCCCGCGAAAACAAGCCGGGATCCACCTCCCATGCTCAGTACACACCGACACGCCGATCACTGTCAGTCTCAGGGCCAACAATGTCGCCGTGTTTACACATGACAGATGAGGTAATTAAGACAAAATGCTCATTTCCATATAGGTATAGACAAGGCACATAGTGGGTGAATGACTGTCCCTACACCTGCCCCTACTTGTAGCCCGCCCCGCCTGGTGACTCGGAATATAGGATCGCTTACAGGTGTCTCCCAGCGCCGCAGAACAAATCTCATTGTGGTCTTGGACAGGTGTCTGCCATTTCAGAATTACATCCGGAATGGTAAGAATGTAATGGTCTCTAATGTGAGAAAACCACATTCCTTGTAGTGCATTTCATCATTACATTCCGACTATTATTACGAGCCTGTCCTCTCCAATTAAATTTGCCACTGGTAGCCTGTGGTCAATACCGGCACAGCTGTGTAGATGAATGGCACACCTCTGGTCAAGACTGGCTCACCTGTGTATAAGAATGGCTCATCAGTCAATGTTAGTGTCATTACCGTCGCCGCCGCCACCACCATCATCTTCATCATCATCAACCGCTCAGTCACCCCCGTGTCAATGTTTTGTGTGTTTGTCTCATGGCAACGGTCGACTTTCACATGGGATATGGCAGCACGATGAACTATGACTGTGTCTGTGTGCCTCTGAAGTTCCAATCTATCACATTTCTGATTAGGTTACTGAAATAAGACTCCGCAGTCTCGCCTAATTATAGCATTTCCGGAGGGATGCTTGAAAAGGGACAGGTATCGTATGGCCAAGGTTAGGGGCAACATACCTTTTTGTCTTGGTATGCAAGTGCGTATGCTCATTTACAGGACTTCCAGACAAACAATAAGCAGTGACGTGCTCTGTGACATTACATTCTGTTGCCTGAAAGTCAAAGTGGATCATCCTAGCCTTGGGAAAAATCCTATACCTTTGTTTGCGGTGTTTCTTTTTAAAACCCATTGTTGAAAGTGAACAGATAACTACAATGGCTAAAAATAGATGGGGTGACTTGAAGTCATTTAAGCTATTCTGGTTTATGATGACACAGCACTCTGTTAATGGTACCATTCTCAGAGTTGAAGTTCTGATAGGAGACCCAGCATTCTGGTCACTGCAGCTGATGGACAGCACAGTTCCTTTATACTCACTGACCAATCTAGGGGCTCACGGGGACCAGAAACCTGCCTCGGGGGGTTTGTAAACCACTGCCATTTTTTAATCCCTCATGTCCCCACACCGACCCCTTGTTTTCTTTTGAGGTCCCAATTATGATAGACCTGCACAACAACTACAATAAGAATGGCCCACTGGGCTACACATGGACTCGCCCACCCAGGGTTTTCCCTGTAGCCAAGCTGTTTCGGCAATTACCCCAATGGATTCAGTTACTGAACATGTAAAAGAAACAGAAGCTCGGGTGCCTTATGTATGGAGTGGTGAAGTTGCTGTTTGATCACTGCAGTTCTCTTGTTATGTAGTGGATTTACAAATTAAAGAGCTCATGTCTTCACTGACAGATGCAGAAAGACACCGGACACAAGGAGTGAAAGCATTACCCCAAAGAGGTCACCATTAAAGAGGCTGTCTGTGGTTTTTGGTCACTGGTTCTGAAAGGGTCCTGTTGAGCCTAATTGGGAACCCGAAAAAGTGTGTACAATGTCATGTATGTGCCGATTTGGGCTTTCAAGCTTGGAACTTCATGGCTAACTGAAGGATTATAACGATGCTACATCGATTATTCACATATAAAAAACACATTACACATCCAGCCCAAAACAGGAGGTTTCAAAAAATACTACCAGACTGCATCTAATAAATGAGCCCGTAGAAAACATCCAACCACGTTTGTTTGGGTTTGTCAGGGACACCTCCTGCGTGGGACATGTGAGTTTAAGTGACACATCCTGCCAACTGCCGACCCCCACCCTGCCCACCCCACATCCCCTGTACACCACCCCACCATTCAGATTTACAATAATACCATGGACATGCTTTGACGAACAACCTCTGCTGAGTGGCACGTACTCTAACGGTTCTCATGGCCCGCTGCCAATCCCAGTCATAAGGGGAAACTTTGATGAGAAATTATCCCACATCACTGACCCATATCCCCCCGTATGGACTGGAGTTTCTGGCCAGTGATTTCATTGCTTTGACTTGCCAAAGCCAGTCTGTTAATATTGACTCAGTGCGCATGAGTTGGCCGACTACACAGAGTCGTTCTCCTTTGGGCCAGTTCAGCTTGAAAAGCTGACCACTATGCACTTGTGCAATCTCTGTCATCATTTTTGCAGAACTTTCCTGTAATGCAGAAAATAATAAATATCTATTTGACTTAAAAATGTCAGTCTGGATTCCTTGTGATGGATAACTTATCAACCCCCCCCCCACACCCAAAAAAACCAATCCATTAATTATAATCCAAAAAATGATTAGGGGGTTGAGCTTGAACAAACAAACACAAGGATGTCAGATTGCGATGGGACAGCTTGCCACCGTTTCGGAACACGATACAATAGGAGACAGAGAAAGGGGCAGTGGGTTCCTGTATTGGGCAGAGTAGAATATCCATCCGGTGATGAAACAACATTCTCATGCCTAAGCTTGTGTTGGCCACCGATGGGCAGACAGACGGGTCCAAAAGGAGTGAAAACAGATTTCATTTCTTACCAGTACTGAAGCCTACTGAGTTACACATGCACAAAAGAATGCTGTTGGTATAATTATACAGACCTTTATTCCCTGTTCATTTAGTACCCCATGATCTCTGTGGATCCCTTAGGCTCTCATCCAGAGCACCATACTGTCAATACTGTATGTACACTTTAAGATATCAAGGCAAGACAACCACACAACTCATTAGTAGTAACTAAGTACATAGACCAAACTCAGTGAAGTAGCTGTCAGTAGTACACGGAGGAGGGTGGCCTAAAACCGACTCTTAATTTGGGCGTACTTCTATCAGAGAAAAGAAAGGACTTGTGTGGTAATAAAGCACAGACATGTACCTGAATTCCTTTTGGCTGCATACTCCCATACAGTCATTCCTTGATCCTACGAGGGTGGAACCAAGACGGTGAACACGTGGAACTTAAATTAGCCACAGCTCTCTGGGTGATTGATATTGAGCCAACATAATGGATTTCAAACATTTATTTCACACTTCGCTACACTATGCATTTTATAATTTAACCTGGCAGGGTGAAAATGTATGAGTGAGACAAGCAACTAATATCACAAGACATGGAAAAACAGATAACACTGTGTTTACATTTATTTAGCTTTGCAACTTTATTTTCCTAACAAATGAAACATTACACTTCCTGAATGTGATGTCATTGTTTGAAGAGGCGTTTTTATATACAGTGGTCTAACACAAGGTGAAAAGGTGAAATTGAAATCAGGGAGACAGAATTTTTATATTCAATAAAATAATAAATATAATAATTTAAAGGGGAAAAAAGTGACTAGAGATTTTAAGATGACGAGAATTATAAATTTCTTTTGATACCACACCAACCATGTACGACTGTTTCATGTTATGCTGGATCATGATACCGCGGACGTTAACCCGGTCAAATCATTCCAGCATTCGAACAGGGCACCGTGCAAGGTAAAGAGACTTGTTACACAAAAACAAATCTGTATGTCGAATTACATTCGGTGCTGGAGTCACGTAAAACCGGCCAGAATGCATGCCAGACTCGTGGCTTCACCCTAGGTGGTATGTATATGCTGCTCACACGGAAACTTAAGTTACAGACCGGGTGAACACCGCTTCTTCCAGACACTTTCCAACTTCCTCATCGCCTCAGACGGAGCTGATGATGTCAGGATTCCGCTCGCTCTTACAGTAATAGCGGTTACAGGACTGTAACTCACACTAACACTACAATGATGAATCGTTTTATTTCCCTTTGTGTTGTTTTCTCAGCTGTCACATGCATTTTCTCCTTTCAATAAATACTTATCTAGTTTACTTAATGATCTGTTGCCACTGTTGAGTGATTTTCAGAGTAACATTTTGCCCCCCCCCCCCATCCCAACCTTAACAGGGGAAACGAAAACCTGGCCCAAGAAAAGTCACTGAAGGAAAAATGATATGCGTGGTGAAAAATACGTCCCTGCATACCAGTTCAGTTATACTAGTAGCCTGTTTAAGGGGTTTAAGTCACACAGTCCACAAGCATAGATTGTCCAATTCTGAGTTACTGTGAAGGACTCGTGAAATTCATATTCTACCTCACAATAGCGTGGTGCTCGCGCGCACGCTCGAGGTCATAGTATTATTATTTAGCATAACTATAATAATAACAATGTTAGCGTCATTATGTAGTTGTTGTTATAGTTACTAACGTTGTAATCCGGGTATTAAATTGATGTAAATGATGTAAATCTACGTGGTCTAGATGTTATTGATAATATAAATTTGTCCAGATGTACTTCATGATATACATGTAGGCTACATTTCAGAAATTAATATACATGTATAGGCTGTGTTGACTGACTTCTAGTTGTGATTGTTGTTGGAAAGCAAACGAACGACAGGTGAATATAGTAGGCTAATAAAATACGGGGGAAATATTTAAAAAATAATTTTGTCTCTTGTGCAATAAGACCAATTATTCATGCGTTGGGAGTGGCTTTTTGAGATATGGGCGTATCTTAAAAAACTAAATCCACATAAATCTGTGCGCTCCGGTTTTTGAAGTCATTCTACGGACTAAAACAAGACGAGAACAGAACTCAAGAAACACCCAAGATGTATGCACGATCAAATAGTTTGCTGTTGTCAATTCCGACAAAAAACTATCAAGCACCGTTCGCCTACAGACCAATGCCGCGGAGCAAAGAGCCAGAAATATTCACCTTTGAACGGATCCCAGTTCAAGAGCCAGAGCGCAGCATACCAGTGCGCCCGCGAAAGAGGAACACCCGGGTACAGTACCCAGCCAATGTCCGAAAGTACCTGCCGCCTGCGGAGAAGAGCCCTGCCAAGCGCTGGCTCGTTGCTCTATGCCTGGTTCTGTTCCTGCAGATCTACACGGAGGAGGCTAGCGTCGAGACAACGACCAGCTCGGAGAGCCTTTCGGGCGAGGTACCGGAGGAGGCGTCCTTTGCACACTACCAAGTGCTCCCGTTCCAGTCAGCGGAGGAACAGGCTCGTCAACTGAGAGACCGTGTCCACGACGAGCTCCCTCACGTCGACTGTCAAAATCAACTTATTGACGAGCAGAGTGACATCACTAGCAGGCAGCAGGTCAACAAAACGTGTCCAGGCTGGGAAGCCGAGATGAATCGCATGCACCAGCAGAGCTCTAGCAACGGTTACGTGGTAGCCCTCCTCTACCCGGCAGTTTATCACAGACTCGGATGCGAGGATTAAAAGAACTGAAATGGTCCTCCAGGCCATGCCTTGTGAACATGGACATCACGAAGCCGGATTCAACGGCATTGGGAGAAAGAGAGAAAGCTGCCCCTGGCGCTGCCAGGCCCGGAGCTCGTGATACTCGCTGAAGCCTCCCAAAAGCCTTGTAGGCTACAAATACTGTTGTATTCGAAGATGGAGTGAAAGAAGCAGTTCCCTAAGGGGACACTTTTGAAAGACTGACTCTTACTTGAACTCAAACTTGAATATAGAGAGACTTGAATTACGTTTTAGGTTCACATTTATAATGGTAGCATGTAGACAGAAATATGCATCCTCACGTTATCATGTAGGCCAAACTTCAGGCTATTCGACTAGAATCCTGGATTGAGATTTTTTGTACTATGATTTACATTGTGAAAGCCAACACTACTAGCACTTGACATTGTTGCAAATATTTATTAATTGCTATTTATTTATGAAGAATATTGTATTTTGTAGAATGTGATATTTATTTAAATTGTTGCTGTAATGATTTGTTATCTAAAAATAAATAAACTTTTCTGAAAAGTTCATATTGTCTCCAGTCTCGTTGCTGTTTAATTTGAGTTTTCAGTAGCATAGCTAAATTATAATCAGTCTTTGGGATATATTATACACTATACAAAAATATAAATGTAACATGTAATCATTTCAGATATTTTGGTGAGGTACAGTTCATATAAGGGAAACAGTTAATTTAACTAAATGTAATTAAGTCTCTAATGAAAGGATTTCACAGGAGAGAAATAAGATTTTGGTGTGTATGTAACATTTCTGCAATTGTTTTATTTCAGCTCATAAAACATGACCAACAATTTATATGTTGCGTGTATATTTTGGTTCAGTGCAGTAGGTTCTTGTTTTTAATGGAAGCTAGGTATCAGTATAGCCCCCCCCCAACCAAAGCACAAAGTAATATTTCAAAATTCATGAATGCCAATGGCTAATCAGAAGACTAAATAGGTTGTACAAAACCGGTATCAAATTGATAATTCAATGTATTTCAAGTAAAATAACTAAATTATGTCACAGGAGTACTGATTTTGCCATATTTTTATAACTGTACAGCATAGTGTTTTACCTATATGCACCTTACTGAATTATTACATAGCTAAGTGTGGGCTTTTTGGGCTTCCCTCTGATGTCACAATGCTATAATTAACAATAAGGTCCAATGGGGTGTGGTATATGGCTAATACTCCAATGCTAAGAGCTGTCTTTAGGCAAGATGCAACACGCCATTTGGAAAAAAAACAATAATTGCAAGGCATACCTCTGGGCGATGGTCTAATATACCATGTCACACAGCCAATCAGTGTTTAGGGCTCAAAGATCTGGCTTATAATCAAGCAGTGAGGTGTGGGGTGGTGTCACGGCATGGCAAGTAGCTGTGAGGGTCTTGTATAGGCCAGGCATGACAGGTAGCTGGGAGTGTCACGTGTAGGCCAGGCATGGCAGGTAGCTGGGAGTGTCACGTATAGGCCAGGCATGGCAGGTAGGTGGGGAGTGTTTTGTATAGGCCAGACATGGCAGGTAGCTGGGAGTGTCACGTGTAGGCCAGGCATGGCAGGTAGCTGGGAGTGTCACGTATAGGCCAGGCATGGCAGGTAGCTGGGAGTGTTACGTATAGGCCAGGCACGGCAGGTAGGTGGGAGTGTCTTGTATAAGCCAGGCACGGCAGGTAGCTGGGAGTGTCACGTATAGGCCAGGCACGGCAGGTAGGTGGGAGTGTCTTGTATAGGCCAGGCATGGCAGGTAGGTGGAACTGTCACGTATAGGCCAGGCATAGCAGGTAGGTGGGAGTGTCTTGTATAGGCCAGGCATAGCAGGTAGGTGGAAGTGTCACGTATAGGCCAGGCATAGCAGGTAGGTGGAAGTGTCACGTATAGGCCAGGCATAGCAGGTAGGTGGAAGTGTCACGTATAGGCCAGCCATGGCAAGTGGCAGAACCTGTCATTGTCCCCATGAGCATGGAACTTAACTGTCTTGCCCCTGTAGGTTGTCCCAGATAAGAACATCTGCTGGACTGTAAAATATATGTGACTAATGTACCACCACTAAAGGCTGTTCAACTAATAATCATACTAATACTACAACAACTACTACTATTAATACTAATAATCATACTAATACTACTACAACTACTACTGTTAATACTAATACTCATACTAATACTACAACAACTACTACTATTAATACTAATAATCATACTAATACTACTACAACTACTACTATTAATACTAATAATCATACTAATACTACTACAACTACTACTATTAATACTAATAATCATACTAATACTACTACAACTACTACTGTTAATACTAATAATCATACTAATACTACAACAACTACTACTATTAATACTAATAATCATACTAATACTACTACAACTACTACTGTTAATACTAATAATCATACTAATACTACTACAACTACTACTATTAATACTAATAGTCATGCTAATACTACTACAAATACTACTATTAATACTAATAATCATACTTATATTCGTACAACTATTACTATTAATACTAATAATCATACTAATACTACTACACCTACTACTGTTAATACTAATAATCATACTAATACTACTACAATTCATAATTATAATACTGCAGCTGCAGCTACTGATGAGGCCCAGGCCCATGAGAGGCCCCATATAGAAATTGAAATAATGTAAATATTATTACAGTCAGCACTAGTAGTATCTCTTTAATGCTGAGTGCCAAGGAGGGATAGAACAGGTCCCATATTCACAGTCTTTGGTATGAGTGGGATGGACCGCAGGAGTTTTAAAGCCAACACTATAATCACAAGACAACAGCACTGATGCTGCTACAAGTTATATATCTAAACTGCAGTAACTTTTCAATGTTTTTTTTAACTTCCAAATAACAGGCAAGCATTACACAACAATTTTAGGTGAGCGTATGAGTGTGCTTTTTCAAAGACAGATACAGTCTTACACATTATGTGATGACAGAGGAAGTTCAAGCTTGTGGTCAAACGGTTCCTAAATCATTTCATAATAAACTGAAAAGTTTAAAATATCCATTCATGTTTCTAAAGTGTTAAATGTTTGGAAATTTTAATAGAAACCACTTCCGGATGTCTAATCAACCACATCTTTATTATGTTGATGTCAGTTTGAGCTTCTGGTCATGGCAGCTGGCCTATCATGACCCATGGCTTTGCTGACCACACCGGGGAAAAACAGTCCGGTGACTGTGGAAACTCCGAAAGCACAGCTTCCTGTAGCGTGACAAATGTTATACACACAGGTCTGCCTCCACTTTAACCCAGATCTCCCCCTCCACACTCAACTCCACCGCTCTCCTATTCAAATCAGCTGGCATTCCAAAGCTGTTACTCACTTCTCGCTCTCGCTGGAATACACCAGATTCACGGTCGAAACTGGAGAGGAAGATAGCGGTAGGAGTTACATAGGCCAGGGAGGAAGAAGGTGGGAGGCTAACTATAAAGCAGAGAGCAGAGAGATCTGTTAGCAGACAGAGGATTAGGAGAAATGTCTGAACTTGCATAACGGGTGTGTGTGTGTGTTTGAGGAGACAACTGGAGAAAATGATATGCCAGTTCTTCAGAACAAAATGCAAAACTATGGCGACTGATGATGTATCATAGTTCAGGGTTTTTGGGAGTATAAGAAACATTATTATATACAGTGCCGGCTCTAGCCTTTTGGGGGCCCTAAGAAAAATTGGATTTGGGACCCCCCTCTCCCCTATTGGTCGGAGGCTCCATAGCAGTCGGAGGCCCGCTAGTGGTCTGGGGCCCTAAGCGACCGCTTATGTCACTTATGCCAGGCACCGGCCCTGATTATATACACACATTAATTCACTGATTGTTGAAGGTAATCATGTATTTCGGGATATCATTTAACCACGTGTCATCCCGGATATTGGATGCGGACACTGGAAAATAATAAACATGCTTTTATGGCAATTACAAGGATAACAAAAAGGAAAATAGTTTGGTGTGTTAATAATCCCCGGGGGAAATCCAGTCCATACCTGTTTCCAGGAAATTAGTTAATTTAGGCATGCTCAGAAGGATACTGCATCATCAGCCAGTCATTTTGCCTTCCGTTCTGGCATCCTACTCATGTATTAAGACAGGCAGTGACACCACAACTAACCTGTATATGCTTTTGGCCCGACTTTCTTTTACATATTTAGTTTAGTTGTTCAGCTGATCCATAGCGACTAACAGTAAGTGCATACATTTTAAAAGAGCTAGGTGAAACAACCACACAGTTTAGTAGTGAGTGCATTCTACCCAATGAATTAGTTAAGGTTGGTGCTGGAAAGAAGCCTATACAAATAAACACAAAACATAAAAAAGTAACAAAGACAACAGACAAAAGTTGTGGCAGTGTAACTATTTTACTCTGGGAAAATGTTGTCTACTAAGGGTGTCGTGATATACCAGTATTGACGATAACCGTGATATTTAAAAAATGAAATATTGATATCATGTTAATAATACACATATGATAATGCTGTATTCACTTGTAGAAAAGGACGTTGTATTTTTCCAAAAACTCCACTCGGTTTATCTATAGCTTATTCAAGTCCCCTATAGACAACCAATGCATGTGCTCAAACTAGGAGTCTGGGCCAATACACTGGCTTTGAAATCAACTCATTAGCCCCACTAGAACCCCTGGGAGAGATCCGCAAAGATGGGCCGTTTTCGTAGCCTATTCACTTGGAGAGAATGATGTTGTATTTTTCCAAAAACTCCTCTCAGTTTTTCTATTGCTTATTCATGTCACCTATGGACAAACGATGTATGTGCTTAAACTAGGAGTCTGGGCCAATACACAGGCATTTGAATTAACGCAAAGCCGCTCTGTTTTCATAACCTATTCACTAGGTGAAAATTAGTTGTATTTTTCCAAAAACTGGTGTTAGGCCTTGTGTATCTTTAGTTTATTAGTTAATGTGGTCGCTGTTTAACTCTCCATTAAGTGTAATTGTTCTTTTTGTACACTTTTATTTTTTCAATTTGTACAGTTATTGTTACAGACTTTCCACTTCCCTACACTCGTATTTTGAGTATAATTCATGTGCCAAAAACGAGACAAAACACACAATAAACAAAGTTGAAGATGAATTTGACTGATACCATTATTATTATTTTCACATTTTCTATACATATCGTGATAATATTGTTATCATAAATTATTTTGGCCACGATAATCGTGTAGTGAAAATCTGATATTGTGACAGCTCTAGTCTCTACAGACATTGCGCCTTGGAATACTATAGTTGTTTGAATAGTTGTTCAGTTGTTTGAATAGTTGTTCAATAGTTGTTCAATTGTTTCTATTTACAATAAAATACAAAGGTAATAATGCGACTGTTGTATGGTCCCTGTTGTATGAGAAACCTTGGCATTACCCTCGACCCCGATCTCTCCTTTGATGAACATATAAATATATCTCAAGAGCTACTTTTTTCAATCTTCGGAACATTGCAAAAATCTAACTTTTTATAAAAAACTGATGCAGAAAAACGAATCCATACTTTTGTTACTTCAACATTAGATTACTGCAATGCTCCGGTTACCCTGATAAATCAATAAATAAACGTCAATTAGTGCTGAACACGGCTGCTAGAATCCTAACTAGAACGAAAAAATTTGGACACATTACTCCCCCCTCTGCACTTTAATATTGGCCCCTCTACACTGGCTGCCTGTTAAGGCTAGGGCTGATTTTAAGGTTTTATTGTTAACCTATAAAGCAATACATGGACTTGCTCCTACTTACCTTGCTGAATTGGTGCAGCCATACATACAGTGGCGAGAACAAGTATTTGATACACTGCCGACCAGTAAGAATTCCGGCTCTCACAGACCTGTTAGTTTTTCTTTAAGAAGACCTCCTGTTCTCCACTCATTACCTGTATTAACTGCACCTGTTGTTACCTGTTACCTGTATAAAAGAGACCTGCCACACACTCAATCAAACAGACTCCAACCTCTCCACAATGGCCAACACCAGAGAGTTGTGTAAGGACATCAGGGATAAAATTGTAGACCTGCACAAGGCTGTGATGGGCTACAGGACAATAGGCAAGCAGCTTGATGAGAAGGCAACAACTGTTGACGCAATTATTAGAAAATGGAAGAAGTTCAAGATGACGGCCGATCTCCCTCGGTCTTGGGCTCCATGCAAGATGGGTCGTGGCTGGGTCTTCCAACATGACAACGACCCGAAACACACAGCCAGGGCAACTAAGGAGTGGCTCCGTAAGAAGCATCTCAAGGTCCTGGAGTGGCCTAGCCAGTCTCCAGACCTGAACCCAATAGAAAATCTTTGGAGGGACCTGAAAGTCTGTATTGCCCAGTGACAGCCCCGAAACCTGAAGGATCTGGAGAAGGTCTGTATGGAGGAGTGGGCCAAAATCCCTGCTGCAGTGTGTGCAAACCAGGTCAAGAACTACAGGAAACGTATGATCTCTGTAATTGCAAACAAAGGTTTCTGTACCAAATATTAAGTTCTGCTTTTGTGATGTATCCAATACTTATATCATGCAATAAAATGCAAATGAATTATTTAAAAATCATTCACTGTGATTTTCTGGATTTTTGTTTTAGATTCGGTCTCTCACAGTTGAAGTGTACTTATGATAAAAATTACAGACCTCTACATGCTTTGTAAGTAGGAAAACCTGCAAAATCATCAGTGTATCAAATACTTGTTCTCCCCACTGTACCTACACATAACCTAATATCGCAAGATGCAGGCCTTCTAATTGTACCTAAAACAGCCGGAGGCAGGGCTTTCTCCCACAGAGCTCCAACTACTGTGAAAAGATCTGCTGATTAAGGTTAAAGATGCAGACTCAGTGCAAACTGTCAAGTGTCTACTAAAGACTCATCTCTTCAGTATGGTCTATGATTAAGTGTATTCTGGCCCAGGGGTGTGAAGGTGAAAGGAAAAGCTTGATACTGTCCACTCTTGCTGTCTTGCCAGGTGGGCTCTTATCTCCACAGGAACGTCCTCTCCAATGCCATTTGGGGCAGAGTCAATGGCTTACTCTCCGTTGCGGCCCTCGAGCAAATGGGAGCGAACTCTGTGGGTGATACTCGGCCCTCTTTCAGGGTGGTTACGGTTGGTTGGCGTCCCTTTGGTTGATGCTTGGCGATGTGGATGAATTGACTACCTGCCTGTCGGGCCCTGTCCGGGGGAGTAGGGTCAGTTCTTCTTCTCCATTGTATATCCTTGTTAATCTAAGGAATGTGCTCTTTAAATATTCCTTGTCTCCTGCTCTGTTCAAATTTAGGAGGACATGAGGTCTTGGACCACACCTCAGGAGTACCAGGCTCGAATGAGTCATAGCTGTCCCTGTCCAAAGTCAACTCCTGGTTGTGTTGCAGATCAAGATGATGCCTGACGATTCCAGCTGCACCTCCACTGACCATTCCTCCCCCCGTGTTGTCCCTGTCCTCGTCCATCTGGTCATGCTTCTGACCTGGATTAGGTTTTATAGACTCTGGACACAGACTCACCTGCATTTATTAATTACTACAATTTGTACTCTCAAAATGTTTTTCCTAGCCACTTTGCATTAACACTGTTGTTGCTTGCTCCTTGGGGTTACAGGCTGGGTGTTTTGTAAAGTAAGACGTGTTTCAAAATGACTCTTTGAAATGCTAAAGGTAATCTGTTACAGTTGATTTCACTGTATCCACATTATGCAAAACTCTAACTGTACATTACCCATCACAACTGACAGAAAATAAGTTCCATAATTTCTATCCTATATAATCAGTGTGATCAGTGAAGACATCTTCTACATTAATTGTTGCAAAATATAAATTTTTATTGCAACATGTTTTTTTTGTCTAATCAAATGTAACAAATACTCTCAGAAATATATATTTTTTTTAATTCAATGTTTAGCACAAATGACAGTAATTTGTGTCAATTCTGTATTCGGCATTTGGCCATGATATCTTGTCCATGTCACACTGAATTTTTTATGCTCTGCCGGGAAACTCTTTTGGCATGGCAAATCCAAACGTGACATTGGTCTCCAGGTGATGCTATGACATGGCTTATCCATGGGCTGTAGGATGGTGACATGCTTATGGGGATGGTGGTCATAGACCTTCCACCTCCATCATGAAAAGGACATTATGGGGGCAGGTCTAGGGTCAGGAATCTGGGATTGGCCCAAAACCATTCCTGAATCACCTCTGAATTGTGGAACCTAACATTGTTCCACACAATTTCATACATGAATATGTTTGCACCATGTTGTCCAGGCACATGGACAGTTGCTCATGGGCCAACAACATTTTGCAGACATTGTCAAGTTTTGGCTCAGTAGAAGCTGCATTTTTATCAATAAAGATGCATTTGTGATGCAGCTTTCACAGCAGTTCAGTTTGTCGTTTTGACCCTGTCTAGGGGATCAATCATGTTCATGACATTATAGTTTTTTTTATTTGCTTTGGTACTATTTTCACAAGTAAGTGGTAATGTTTCAAAACTCTTAGTACAAAACACCAAACTGATCACACTTGTATGACAGTCATTCTTTAAAAACCTGATGCTTTCATTACATCTCATGCTTTCATTACAGTTATACATATTTTCTTTCCACAAAATCATTGTTTCAAAACACAAGATTATTGTAACATGTAATGAGAACATTTATTGTAATCACCAAAACACAACAGTATGATCTTCTTTCAATTTAATACTTTTAACAAACAGTTAATTCTACAGAAAACAATGCAAGATAAACATTTCAAATCACCCTTGGTTCTGAATGAATGTTCCTGTACTGTAATACAGTGTACACAGTCATCACAATAGATATTACACTTGCATTATCCAACCAAACTTACAAAAGCCATAATAAAACATTTATA
Source organism: Esox masquinongy (assembly GCA_016801175.1). Classification (NCBI taxonomy): domain Eukaryota; kingdom Metazoa; phylum Chordata; class Actinopteri; order Esociformes; family Esocidae; genus Esox; species Esox masquinongy. The sequence goes on from JACXGI010008786.1 coordinate 28,381, forward strand.
CAACAAGTAAAATATAATCAAAGAACACATCAAAAGTCACTTATGCAGGAAAAACATTTTATTTAACAGTATTTTTACAACAAAACTGGGGTTGCATTGTGAAACAAAATAAATGTAAACAATTTAGTGTAAATGGAGATCATCTCAAATTAATTAACATCAAGCCTGTCTTCAACATTTGGCCATAAATTTTCATCAACATCACAGTGAATATCCTCGTTGTTCATGCACCGTGGGAAAAACCTTCTGGCATGACAAATCCTGGCTTGTCATTGCTCTGCAGTTATGTCATTGCAAGCCTCATCCATGGCTTGAAGGAGGGTGACATGCTCATGGGGGTGGCAATCATACACCTTCCACCTCCAAGTACAGAAGAAGTCCTCAATTGGGTTGAGGAAAGGGGAGTATGGTGGGAGATATAGGGTGATGAACCGAGGATGAGCCTGAAACCATTCCCAAACCAGGTCTGCATGATGGAAGCTGACATTGTCCCACACAATAACATACCTGATATCTTCACCCTGACAGGCCTGCTCAAGTTCACTTAGAAAAGCTATCAGATGTTCAGTGTTGTATGATCCAAGAACTGGTCTACGGCCTACCACACCATCTTCACATATAGCCGCACACATTGAGATGTTTCCCTCACGTTGTCCAGGCACTTGGATGGTTGCCCGTTGGCCAATAAGGTAACATCCACGGTGTCTGGTTTTTGCCAGATTAGAGCCCGCCTCATCAACAAAAATATACTTGTGATGATTCACAGCAGCATCCAGCTCACCCTCTAAAAAAAGATGATTTGGTTATCTCTTTTACAAAGATTAGTTGACATTGCTAGTCTGTAGTACAGTACTGTGAGTATCACATACGTAAACATTGAACATAAAGTACACCACAGCCCTGTACCTGAACATATTCTGCACGCAGTCGTTTCACCCGGCATTGTTTCTCTCAGAAGTACCAGGTAAATTTGTTTCATAGAAACCTGGTGCTTCTTCAAAAGGCGGGCAATAACTGGAAGGCTGATTGATGCCACATTGGCAAAGGTGTCATTGCTCTACTCAATAACCTGCTTTTTTTCAGACAGCCTTATGTCATTCCTTGCCCTGACCATTTCCACCACAGCCAACTCTTGCTGGCTAGTCAGTATACGTGTGCAACTGTATGTGTGTATGCATATGTATGTATGTGTGTGCATGCATGTGTGTATGTATATATGTGTGTGTGTGTGTGTCTGTATATGTCCTATGTGTACCAGATATCACCAGAACCCAACAGTCTATAAGGCAGTAGCATCCTGTTGAAGAAGTGGGATACTAGAGAACCACCCAACACACCAGGTGGAGGTAAGAGTTGATAAGTGCTACACGTTAGATAATTAATTTGTATTAAGTGCCAATGTATTGAATTCACTCAGTTTCCACAGGATGAAGGTAAGTGCTGAAATATAAATACATACACTGGGTATTCATAACAGGGCATGCAAAACTGACGAAATGTAAGTAAAAGAGCATGCACAATACGGAGAATAAAGACAATACAAATCTATAAATAATTCCACAGAAAAATACTCAGGCCCTAATACTGAGTTAAGTTGAATGCCTGGTTACAGCAGACAAAGAACATGAGTTTAATCAATGTCTGGATCAAGTTTGTACTGCAATAGCAGCAGCCAAGTCTGTGAGCGATTTCTGTGCAGCTGCCGGGTTAAAAGAGGAAGCAAACTGCCAGACAATTAACATAGGCTCTAGTGTCCAGATTAGTATGGAATGAACTTCCTCATCTCTACCTCGTCTTTTTGTGTTTTCAAGCACCAACCTCCTCATACATACTTACATGCCGTACCCAGCCAACCGGGGAAAGTGGGCAAGGGACAATTTCACAATATTCTTGTGAAAAATACCAACCATATTTCAGGGCTCTTCCTCTTTTTTCAGATGGCATTTCTACATTTGATCATCCTATTGTTGCAGGGGGGTTTTTTGCCAAATTTTCCTCAATTTCCACATTAACCCTGAAAGAACTAGCAGAGGTCAGTTTGGATCCCAAAGTGTAAAAGCACTGTAAAGGTTCACAACATGAAAACAACGTTTATAATGATTTGCTTGCTAACATTGAGGAAAGAAAAATAATTAACATTTTGTAGCGCCACACAGTTAAACTGAAAACATTTTTAAAAAAGTGCTCACAAATTTGACATGTGTTTCCAGAAAGCCCATGGGGCTGACCCAGATTCTCCCCTGGGGGGCGGGGCAGCCACTATTTCTCATTAGTCAGTCAGACACTCAATGTTCATCAAAAAAAATTGTTGGGATTCTGCTCTACTCTCACGAATTTCGCCCTAGCTCAGCCGCCTTTAACATATTTGTTTAACATAAATGGTTGGTATCAGTGGGTGTGGGAACATCTTGAAAGCTCAAACACTGTTTTTAAAGCAGGTTATTATCGTTGCATCTTTTTGCAAACAGGTGATATGCAGTTTCAGATTCTGCACATGCAGAAATGTCAGCATATTATCTTTAGTAACAGGAAATAGTTTTAGGGGAAATCTGAGACTGCAGCCCATAGTAAAAGCAAGAAAAACGTTACTCTGGATTCTTGACAATTCTGGCATTCATTCTAATAATTTGGTTAAGATGTGGCTTAAGGATTTGGTTAACACTGAGACATTGAAAAAAATGAACTTGAGTGTTGACATTTTTCTTACCACAGGAGCTCTACTGTTAAGACTTTCACATCACTCCCTCATTTTTTGTATCTTCATTCTTTGTGAACACACCCTGATACCAATCCTATGAGAAAGACCTGCGAGCAACAAAACTCTTCCTGTGACAAACAGCATCTGTATTTCAGGTGTCTTCACCTTTCTACAGATGACATATCTACATTTCATCATCCTGGTATTGCAGGAATTGTTTTAGGTGATGTTTAGCCACTGTTCGATTTAAAGTGTCAGACTTGATTTGCTGCAATGCATAAAAAGTACAAAATATAATTTACCTAACAATTCGCATTTCTTTTAGTTATTTTTCTGCTGAAGCAGCCTAGTTCAAATTAAGTAAAACATCTGAAAACATTCTACCAACGACAAATTATTTTGGGATGTGCTCAACAGGGATTGACATGCCTGCTACACATGACGTGGGTGCTTAATTCAAACGTCAAAATCTTCTCAGTAAGAATATTCCTAAAGTTTTGGGATTTTACTTAGTTTGAGCACAGTGGCGGCACGTAGCTTTTAGTGTACTCCTCCATAGTCCCTGATAGGTTGCTAAATTAAATCGCTGAGCTGGCAAGGGTTAAAATCTGTCATTCAGCCCTTAATCAAAAGAGTTTACCAGAATGTTTTGTATAAGTCACTCTGGTTAAATGCTAAATGACAGACTTCAATAAACGTAAATGTCATGGAAACTTAAAATGGCACAGGACACGGAAATGCTGAACTACAGTCGTTGTCTGGACAGGGTTGCCAGATTTCATTGACAGTATACCAATGACCAGCGGACTCCACGAAAAACCCGCCCAAATATTATTTTTACCATACACTGTCAAACCGCCCCATCTGGCCATACTGCATTTGGAATGCTTCTTAAATAGCTTACAACGCTATGCCATGAGAGTTTGCACTGAGAGCGGTGTGCTCACCAGCCTGTCTTCCGTCAGGGGGATGTAACTGATGACGTTTAGACGTAAGCATTATCCAAACCCACCATGTATACAGTGCGGCTGAAGGCGAGCTGAGAGAAATATGCTAGTATGGACCAGACTGCAAGTCGCTTTGTATTAAAGAATTGATTTAAAGGGGCACTTCGTAGAATCCCGACTCAAACAAATAGAAGACTGAATTTGAACTATGACAAGACATGTCTACGCCTACTCCAGTGTGGGGGGATAGTATTAGCTAGTCTAGAGTGGGGGGATAGTATTAGCTAGTCCAGGGTGTGGGGATAGTATTAGCTAGTCCAGGGTGGGGGGATAGTATTAGCTAGTCCAGGGTGGGG
>JACXGI010008787.1:0-17530 GCA_016801175.1 Esox masquinongy
GATGAAGATGAAGATATGTAAACTCTAACATTGATTGATCCCGCAAAAGGTGTTCAGTTGGTTATAGGCTATTCCTATTTGTTTTCCAATGCCTCCTAATATGGAAGTAATCTAAAAGTAATCAGATTACTTTACTGAGTTTGAGTAATCAAAAAGTTATATTACTGATTACAAATGTGGACAGGTAACTTGTAATTGTAACGGATTACATTTAAAAGGTAACCTACCCTACCCTGCCCACGGCCCACCTGAGATATACACAGGCAGAGATGTACTACACCTAGGGTCAGAGTTGAATCCCAAGTCCCTTGTGCTCAAGTCTAAATCGAGTCATGGTCCCTATAGTTAAATCCAAGTCGCGTCCGAGTCCCAGCCACCAGAGTCTATATACGTCCAAAGTCTGAATTCCGGTGTTAGTCCTGGTTCAAGTGCTCAAATGTGAGTCATTAGGTCGACATACATTTTTTTAATCAAATACAGAATAGTGTCATGGCAAAAAGAGTAAGCCATTAAATAGTTTGCTATCCATTTTCCTATTTTTCTGTGCCACCAAATGTTTACATATAGGTTTCTGGCAGCGGTTGAATTACCAGTGTTTTATTCAATTTGCCAAACCATGTTTTTAGTTGCAAAATGTTTAGTCAGTTGAATGAAACTGGAAGGGCCAGAGACATACTTCAATTGACCCTGTAGAAGCTCTATTTGGCAACTAAAACATTTTGTTTAGCAGATTAAATGCATAAATACAATCCAGCAATGGTTGTAATAACAAAATTAGGTGTTGTTGAAACAATTTTTTGTTAATGTCCGCAAGTAGTGTAGCCAAGTTATTGAAATGCCTGCAAGTTAGTCTGTAGTGTGTACATTTAAAATGCATCTCACATATGTACTATAAAAAGGAAGCACAGATGTCATGTCTTTTGAACCGAAAGGTCTAGAATCAAGCTTTCATGGATTTTCATGGATTTGAGAAAAGACTTGAGAGAATAACCTGGAATAACCTGGACGCAGTGTGGAAAATCCAATAGTTTAGTGAGATTACAAAACAATTTCTATCAGTAGACTGCAGTTGTATTATTGAATTCAACTAAATTCTTACTCTTTTCGTATGTATCAGCTATCTTAACCAGGAAGCTAACTAGAAGAGTCACCAATTGTTGAAAAGGTGAGTAGAAGTCCATGTCACCAATGGTCCAAGACCAAATCAAGTGACATGTGATTCAAGTCTGTCATGTACATAATTGGTGCATCATACATCAGGGTTGGAGTCAGTTTGGCATTTAAATCAATTGAAACCATTAATTTGAATTCAATTTGAACAGGTTACATTCCACAGAATGCTGAATTTGGAAAGCATAAATTGTAAGAAATTAGAATTCAAGTCAAACCAATTTAAAATATTTCCAAACTAAACATGAAAGGGGAGGCATATAGCTTAGTGATGAGACGGTTGCGTAATTGAATCCCCACGACAGAACAATGAAAAATCTGTTGTTCCATCCTTTGGCAAGATAATTACCATAATTGCTCCTGGAAATGTGTCTGCTAAAATGTAATTCTCATTCATTTGACTGGTCTTAAATCAAAGGGATCTGCCACTTAAGAAAATATGGAGCTGTAATGTGTAACGATACAGCTATAGCTGCACCCTCTAGTAAGAGTATTGTATGTTGATTTGAACACCATCTTGATTTGAACACCATTTTCTAGAAATCCCAGATCCTATTTTCTTCCACGGAATGTACTGTGTTTACTTATAGAATCAGGAATGTTCTGTGTTTACTTATAGAATCAGGAATATACTGTGTTTATGTATAGAATCAGGAATATACCGTGTTTACTTATAGAATCAGGAATATACTGTGTTTACTTATAGAATCAGAATTATACTGTGTTTACTTATAGAATCAGGATTATACTGTGTTTACTTATAGAATCAGGATTATACAAAGGGTGCCAGAAGGGCTTCTGATGAATTCAGATGTGTTTACAGAAGTTAGAGATTTAGGCCAACTGTGGTCTAATGTGAAATCATTCAGAAATCTACAACATCACACAACCTCAGATTTTACCAGGATTGGTAACCAGGATTATCACCAGGATTAGCTTTTTAAATGTTCATTGCATAGATGTGAATCGTGTATAGTTTGCTAACAAGGCATACAGTGGAAATGAGTAACAAATCTATCAGTTAAATGTATGCCAAATCAGGCCATTGCAATATTTCAAAGACATTTGTGTTACTTCTAGTAAAATGCGTGGGATATCTAATCAAACTATCCATCCATCCTTGCATGGTAATTTGACCACAGAGCTTTTTCCAGGGCTAAGTATTAATCTATTGTTTACTTGCTACACATGACATCAGTAGCCTACCCACTGATTACCCCCCCCCCCCAAATTAATCATGATTATTGTTCCAAATCATTGTCAAGACTAAACGTCGTCCTTGGGGCATGTTGTCTGGCCCCGCTGGTGCACCTCTTTGAGATGCAATTTACATGGACGGTTAAATTATTAGGAGAATGAACACGGAACTGTGTAGAGCTAAAAGAGAAAAAGGAGTCGTGAAACATTGAACAGAGCCCATTACAATTTGACCTTCTCACTTTTATCATTTTACTTAAGAAAATAGTCAAAAATATGGAGTCTTAAAGGAAGCCTGGGTAAGGTCAAAATGTCATATATAGTTTGATGAATTATTTTTTTTATCATGCTTTTAGATAGAAATTATTCCAATCCTTTATTTCCCCAACCATGATAATTTTTATGTCTGTGTTTTCTGAGGAATCTTAAGTTTAGAAGTACAGACATAGCTCACAAAAACTGAAGGAATTTAATTTGGCTTAATGTGGACTTTATTGTGCCATAGAGTTTGGACCAGATCTTTAGATGTTGGCAGAAGTGTTTGGATTGCTGGTGTGTATTTTTTCACAACAGATCAAGTAGTGACCTGGATGAAGCTGAACAATGAGTGCAATATGTTGAAGCATTCCAGTAATTACAAACCCTAGTCCACTACAATTGATGAATAGGAAAATAAATAAATACTTCAAAAGTTGTACTTGGCATGTGCCTGATGTGGTAAATAGTGAGTGTCTGCCATTAAACCTATTTTAACAGAAAGGTAAGTTCCTGACCTTTCTGGAACTACAGTATGCAGAATTACTAGGTATTGGTTGTCATGAAAAGTAACTTATTTTGGGATACGTCTATTTAGACAGCAATCTTTTAGAATTAAATAAGTTTTCAACGGACCACAGTTACTATACATTTACATGATTTAACATCTCTGCATCTACAGTATTTGGTTGTAAAACACTTTCTTGGTCTATCTATGCACATACAAACACACACATATCCACACACACTTTTGAAGATATATATTTTTTCTGGAATAGCAGTGAAACAATGCAATTGCATAACAATGTTCCCTTACCAGGAGACAAACTGTATTTATTTAACAGCCTACAGAGCAAACACAATACAACTAAATATTTGTCAGAAACACTACTCTATGTGAGAAAAGGATCCAATGAAACATTCTGAAATGTCTGGTGACTTAAAGGCTTATACTAACATTGATCATTTATCATAAAAGATTAATAATTTCAATGAATCCAAAAACTGAAAATCTCCACTAAATCTGGGATGTCACCAGACTTGCAAGATACCCAGGGCCCAGGTATATTGTTGTGGGCTTTATTATGATTTAAAAAAAACACCATCCCAGCTGTGTTAAAATTAGTTCACAAAACAAGCAAAAACCTTCGCGCAATTGTGCAAACTCATCAAACTAAAATACATCAGAAATCCAGTTGGAATTGGATCACAAGAAGCGGGACTGATGCCCCGAAGGCCCAGGCCTAACAACCCCATCAAATGCCTGTCAGTGTCAAGCAATCAGAGTGAAACAAGGTCAGTAGACTCCATTTACAGCCAGAAAACACACTGAACTGGTCTGACTCCCAGTCTGGATGGAGTGAATCTGGTTATTGTGAAAGGCTTTTTCATTTGAAAAGGGTTGGTTTCCAGAGGAAACAATAATGATCCACTGACATGTTCATCAACAAACCCATCTGGAAAGAAGAAATTCAACTTTAAACCTTGTTATGTCCCTTCTTCTTTCTGTGTGTGTGTCTACCTGCCTTTAAAGTTTGCAATCACTGACCCAGATATAAGAAAAATCCCATCTGTGTTAGCAGACTAACACACAAAAATTGCATCATTTGATCAACTGCATTAACTTCTTTGTTTAAGCATGTTATAGGTTAAAATATCTGTCAGTGAAAGACCTACCAGTTAAAACACCTCCTTGAGTCATTATGATATGTCCAAATAACCAGCGACGAAAACAAAATTAAACTAATGTTGTTTATCTTACGTAACCCACTGACTTCTGGCAGCTTTTTTAGTTTATTCAGAATCTGCCCTCAGGAGATTATACTTTTAAAGAAAACAGAACTCTTACTTACTTTCGGTGGCATTAGAATTGGAAAAATTGTTCTGGATGAATGAACAAGTTTGATCAGAATGTAGGCAACAGGTTTTGAGGATGATTCGAAACATGCAGTCCAAAAAGCATAATAGCTTGCTCATCTGTTTTATAGAGAGTGTTCAGTTCAGTGTTTAAAATATCTTATGAAAACTCATCTGCAGTCCAGCCAAGTAGAACTTGCTAAACCTTTTGGTTAACACTTACTGATAGTTCTCTTGGCCTCTTCCAAATAACAGAAGAAAAGAAAAACAGACCATTTTAAAGCTGGAGAAGATTTTGGACTGAAGCTGTCTGAAGAGGTTTTCGTGTTGTTTCTAGAAGCTAGCACTGAGGGAAAGCTCGTTCCACCATTGGGGAGCTAAGACCGAGCAAAGCTTTGACCGGACTGAGTGAGAGCTGACTTGTTGTATGGGTGGAATAGCCAAGACACTGGAGGAAGCAGAGCAGACTGCTCGGGTTCGGATATAGAGATTGAGCTTAGTCTGGTAAGGACTATGAGAGGCAGTTCCCCTTGCTTTACAATGTTGTAGAGAATGAACCTACAAGTGCTTGCCACTGCTTTAATATTTGCAGAGGACAACAAGGTGTTGTCCAGGGTCACCCCATTGTACTGTGCACTCAAAGAGGGAGTCAAGAGTCATCTATGGTGTAGAGGTCCTGGAGTGGGCGGGTGTTGCCTGGGAGGAAGAGGAGCTCCGTGTTTTCCAAGTTTTAGGTGGTGGGCTGACATCCAAGCTGAAATATTTGCCAGGCAAGCCAAATTGTGTCCACCTGGGTGTCAGATAAGTGGAATGAGATAAGTAATTGAGTGTTATTTGAGTAGTCGTGATAGGAGAGAACATTGAGGGATAATGAAAGACACAAGCGACTTTGTGTAGAAAGAGAATAGGAAAGAGTCTAAAGCCTTGCACAAGCAATGAACGCAGACAATGATCTTCTCCACACCACCTGGTAAAAGCAAGCTGAGAAGTAAAATGCATGTTATGTGCAGAGCCTGAGACACATAGCCCTGAGAGGGTGGTGAAGTGGATATGATGCTTTACAACAGGAATATTACAACTTTTTCTGTCAGGGGTCACATTAGGATATTGAAACACATTTTTCCCATCCAATTTCTTTTCCAGATCCATTAGCTGGAAAAGGAAATGCTTTTTTTACTAAAACCTACCTTTGGCCAGGACTGAGTCAGTTCATGGGATATCATTTTCCCAACTCCATTCTTCGTTTTCTGGTTTACAGTAACGAAGGTAGGGGATAGATCTAGGAGAATAAGAACTGTGGAGAGACCGTTTTGTGAGATTGTAGACCCTCCGTGACATAGAGGAGCACATTCTCAGTTGAGTGACCTCTCTTGAGGAGTGTCTGATTAGGGTCAAGAGGATCAATATGAAAAAGATAACAAGGGAGTTGGTCACATGTTCTTGGAAAAAAAATGAGAAGGGACGCCAGTCTGTAGTTTCTGACATCCGAAGCGGTCAAGGGTTAGTTTCTGGGGGAGGGAAGTAACTCTGGCTAATACAGTGGAAACAGCTGAAGGTCAGGAAAGAGTTGACAAGGGAAATTATATGGAAAGATAGGGTAGAGAAAAATTCAAGACATACAGTAGTACCAGTGAACTCAGTAGGCTGAGTGGAAAAGGAACAGCCTTTTTTCCATGTGGATGTCATAAGTTGTCTACAGAGAGGGAGGAGGGTGATGGAGGAGATGAAGAATTAAGGAGAGGAGAAGGTGGAAGATTCTTTCCCAGGGTTGGAGGGCATGCTTTAGAGTGATATAAAGCTGGTTTAGCAAATGGGTTCTCACTTCATCTACCTCTGTTCCTATGTTTTTCTTTCTCTTCCCTTGTTCCCTAGTTCTCTCTCTTCTCTCTGTCCCTTTGTTCATTCTCTCCTTCTGTTTCATGTTCTGTTTCTCTTTCTTTGTTTGTGTAGCTGCAGGCAGGGCAGGAACAATGCAGGCCTGGTCATTACAAATGACCAGAGAGGGCCTGGTGTTGCTAATGTCATCAGGTTGAGTCCCTTGGTGGTAGCCCTGCCTGTCTGGAGCTCTGGAGGCCTGCAGCTCTGGAGGCCTGTAGCTCTGGGATGAAAGGAACTCCAGGACCATTCAAACATCACACACTATTGTGTTTTAGATCTTTACTATTTTGAGGATATAATAATGTTGGAGCACCTCGTCTGGGCGGCATTTGTGTGTGTTAATATGAATAGACTGTTTTTATTTGGTTTTTGGTGGATCACAGGAAGTGTAGCTTTTGCCAGTGTTGATCTGAATAAACGTGTTACCACCAGTGTCTTTCCCAAGCAATCATGGGAAAACGTGTAAAAAAAACGTGTAACCCCCAGAAATTCCCAAGCAATCATGCAAAAGTTTCATTGTCACAGCGCTATCAGAATTCCACTGAGCTTTGTGTGTTACAACCTGTTTCAATGAAAGGCAAAAACATATCAGTCTTTAAAGTGTAGCAAAGTGGAACCTTGCAATGTTCTTATTTTCCACTGCCCTTCTATGAAGCTATTGCAAACATCACTAATATTATATGGACATTAATTTTAACTGTCCATCCATTAATGGAATCTAAAATTATGGACAGTAGGGAGTGCTTTAGTTTTTTTGTCATTAAATATAAGTCATCTAGCATACGCTCTTATCTACAATAGTTAATGCATACACTTTTCATCATTTTTGCATACTTTCCCTCTGCGTGCATCAACTCCACAAACCTGGATTTGCAAGCAACATGCTCATGCCAACTGAACAACACAATAATGATATTCAGAGATGGGTTAATTCAGTTGAGATTTCCTATTTGTATGCTTCAAGAGGAGACAGCTTGTGGTACAGACTGAAATGATGAGAAGTTGTCTTAAAAAAGGTTAATGGAAGAGAGCAGGTGAAGCTCTTGTTTACGTTGGTCAGTAAATGATTTACACATGCACTGGTAATGTTTCGCTACTCTTAGCTTTCATTGCGATTCCCCGTCTCTTCATGTTATATGGGATAACACAACAGATGACCATAAGAAGCGTTGACGTGTAATCTGACCATCTCTGCACGTTGTGAGCTGTTATCTTCAGACCAATGTTGTGTTCTCCCAGTGTATATATTTGGAGACATGGCTTGGGGCCAGGCACGTTTCACAGGGTGCTAATGGTGTTGCTTGGCAAGGCAGTATAAGGTGATGCAAGCTATTTCTTAACGTCATGAAGTCACATTGTCTGCTCTGGCCCTTATAAACACTGTGTCAGCTTGTTCCTGAAAGGAATGTTATACAGATGTAACAAGATGACGGATATTCTTTATCCTTTTCGGGTGACACAGCCTTGTGAAAATATAAACACACGTGACAGAGCCTGCTACTGTCTGTGAAGTGAAAGCTTGTAGCTGGCAAGAGAGGAAGATGTTTCTCAGGTTCACCGGGGCCCCTGAGTGGCCATTATTACCCTCTTCTGTGTGATTCTGGCAACCGTGAGAGTAACAGGGACTGTTAAGCTTACATATTAGGCTGTGACACTGTTAGCGTTGGCACTGTCTCCCATGGTAAATCTGCTTCTACTTTGTTTTCCAGTGGATACTCTGACATTTTCATTTGTTCGCCAGCGAATGACGCACTCCTCCTGGCTCCAGTAGACACATTATGTTAATTGGAATTTAATACAACCTCACTATACGTAAAAGAGAATGAGAACTCATGAGTCTGGAGCTAAGCTGTGTGTTTGTAATTGGACCATATCTTAGGAGGCGCTCATTTTTAATGTGATTTTTTTTTTTATCCTTGTCTCTGGTCTTAAAGGGCTATTTAGGGTTTTATTAATTTTTGTATATCTATTTAAAGTAACTATGTAGAAATATCCTGCATTTCATTACATAGAAAAATAATTATCATTGAAAACACTTGCCATGCAAAAGACTCCAATCTGCTTGTAAATCCTTAGCCTTCACTTGGGTATTATGGTGTGATATGTTCTTCAGTAAATGCTAATCACAGAAATGGCAGAAGAGAAAAATATTGAATAATAAAAACAGTGACAATAAAAGATGTTTTCTCTTTTATGACAGTGAAAAGACACGGTTCTCTCCGGTATACTTCTGGTCTAGTTCTCTCTTGATAACAACTCGCATTAATTCCAGTCTGGTAGTAATTAATAACTTAAGCAAGACAAATACCACCAAATACTTGTAGATATTTACATAGAAAATAAATACATCTTCAGGAATTTAATGTATTGATGCCTTTTATGTGGTTCACTACAAATAATACATGCACAGGCTATATGGAAGATAGTAAACTTAGGATTCATAAGTCCATACTGATGTTTGTCATTGTGTTTTCACTGAAGGGATGACATCTTAGGCAATAGCGGCAGATTGGCCAATCTAGGCAATTGGATATCCTTATCAATGTCACGTCAGAAACATGTTCTTTGATAGTATTACAATACCATGTCAGTTGAGTACAGAGTATATGATCTGATTTTATATTTTAGCTTCAAGTGAAAATGTTAAATGGACAGTCAATTGATTATAATCACCATAACTGCTGACCCCTGACCTACGGTGTAGCATCATGTCAAATTGTGCTTAATGGGACAATACTAAGGATTATGGCAGCCCTCAAAAGCTGAACCCCTCAAACACTGTATCTAGAAACATGCATATCAGAAAAACAGTGTAAGTTATTGATGTATCATTGCTACATTGCGCTGAGATAGCATATATCCACAGTACAACTTATCCACCTTTCAAAACAACCTACTTGCTAGAATATGCAATGTGTGAAAGCAACTTATTATAATGCATGGTGTGTTAAGAATATGCTAAAAGCTGTATTGAAATACTTGAAATATTTGTTAGTTAATAATGGATTGTATACATTTTTCTTTAGTTAGATTGGTAAAATCCCCACATTTTATAATGTTAACATTGGGTATGTGATTTTGTTATGTCCTATGCTTCATGAATATCTTTATGACTGGCTGATAATGGTTGAAGTTAATATATGCCATTAGTTAGGTAAAAAAAGTTTGTTTCTTCTCTTTTAGATCCACTCCTACATATTTCCATCTTAACAACTTACTAACCATCGTGGTCCATCAACTACTGAACTGAGTGCCTACCACTGGTCCCAAGGACGGTCTTAGAGCATGTTGGGGCCAAATTTCTATGCCTATGTTTTATAAAAACTGTTTATCACTTGGCTGTGTGAATGGTGACTGGCTTCAAGCCTCAGCCTTCCTTCCTCTAGAAAACTGAATGGGACTCTTTTACACAGGGAGACAAATTAGGTTCAAAACATAAGTTGGTGGAAAAATCATCAGATTTGGGAGGCATGTGAAAAAGAACACCCAGAGCATTTACACAGCCAGCCCAGTTTAAATTTATCTCCAATAACTGTTATTTAGACAAATCACCACAGACCATGCCACAGACCATGCCATGCCACATGTTATTTTAGAGATGATCTGATTATTCAGTAGACCAATTGGTGAAAACATGATCACATTTCGGCTGCCTGTGTAAACGTAGCGAGATTCCCTTCTTTAGAAACTCTGAAAGCCTGGGAATCAATGATGTACCACTACAGTCTGTTTATCTGTCTAGGCTCTTATTATTTAGACTATGGGATAACATCATTGAGTCTTATTCTTTTTTGCAGTAATGATTATCTTTAAATCATCTTCCAGGAAATTGTGATTGTCCAATGTATTTGTGTAAATCACTGTTTTAATTGATTAGTAGTTTGTCTCTCAGCTGAGTAAGCATTTAAAAAATACTGTGATGTTGAATGTGCTACATTTTAACTTTTGAGCTGCCATTTTGAATGACTGCAGGAACATCAAACCAATTTAGAAGACGTGAAATATGGAGTCAAGTTTAGAATCAGGAACATTTTTATGATGATACTTAGATGTCAAACCCTGCAGTCACGTTTGGGTCAATTCCATCAAATTATTTGAAAAAGGCCTTATTCCACTGCAAATGATATCCAGTTAATTAGGAATTGACCCTTACTCTGTGATCATTTACTTATTTGACAAGCTCCTGATACTGCTCGGATCTCAGGAAGCGGCCGAAGGAGTCCTTCTCCATCAGAGCATAAATTCTCTTCTGGGCCAGGTCAAATGTTCCGGGGGAAAGGTCAACAAGGTTCCTCAGGGTCACATCCTTGGTGTAATAATCAATGTTCACCTGGGGGGAGTAAGATAAATAGGAATGAGAGGAAGGTGAGAACAAGACAGAAAGGGAAATCAGCCCGAATGAAATCCTTGCACATCAAGCACAGTATATATATTGCCAGGCTATTATCATTCATGTTTGTCATTAATTGTGTACATATTATTCATTATAAGAGAGAAAACAAGAGATAGAGTTTGAGAGAGACAGAAAGGCAAAAGTAAGACTGAGATTCCACAACAAATACAAGCACAGCACATTTACTAGCCACATTTTCTGTCACCTCTCTGGGTCCCTCGGTTTGGATAAAGTCCTCATAGATCTTTCTGGCTTTCATGGCCAACTTAATGGGAGACTTGGTCTTCTTGAAGTCCTCACAGGCCACCCAAAACTCAATGTTCTCCTCACTGAACTCAGAGCGCAGGAAGCTACTGAACATGGCTAGGCCATCTGTAAAACAGAGACAGAGAAGGTGAAAATAGTAAAGGATCAAAGATACAAAAAGAAAGAGAGAGGAAGGTAAGAATGGGAGACATAAAGAATAAGAAAGAAAGTAGAAGCATGAAATAGCGACTGATTAATTCTATATTTTGCTCTCACAAAGAGGACACTTTATCAATTCCCCAACATCTCCCAAAACCTGAATTCCAAAGACCACTGTGACCACTGTCTTTCTGCTTCAAAATATAATAGTACGATTATGATATGATAAGCTCTACTGGCTTATTTGGTTGTTAAAACAGTTTTACAACATCTGACTTTTGTGTTGGATTCTTATATGGTGAAATCATTATCATAGGCCTGCATGTAAATAAAAAACCAGAAAAATTATCCAGCCACATTTCAATAAAAGAAAAAAACTGTTTTGGAAATGTTTTTATTATCATTATATTGAAAACATTGTAGCAACACTGAGTCTTGGGTGTATTTTTTTATTCATTCCAGACCAGACGTTTTTTAATTAAATGTATTGGTGCAGACTGGACTGGCCTTGATTTCAATGTCCATCTATACATGTTAATATTTGGCAAGGTCAGTGGTTAAAGCTAAAGTAAGTAACTTTCAAGAACAGGAAGTATATCCGCATAATTTTCCCAGAAATCTCAGCTGTCGCTGGTGTGACGTCAGTTCACTCTTAAAGCCCCACACGCTTTGTGTTTATTTGTCATTTTATTCAGCTCATCTAAAAAAATGTCTTCATCCTACCAGATGAGTTGACATGCCATTCAATTTTTTTTTATAAAACTGTCTCGCTGCTTGATCCACAAAATGAGAGTAGTCACTTCCTTATTTTTTTCTGCCTCAGCTCTTTTTTTGATACGTCAAATGCATCACTTCCTGTGCGCAGGAACATTTTTCCCACCACTGCGGGGGCCGACCACTTTTTTCCTTAGCAGCAGTGCATGGTATACAGAGGTTTTTCAGATGCAGGCCTGGGACCATCTGATATGGTAGGAATTCATCCACGATCCAGATTAATACAATAGCGATGTGTTAATTCAAACAAGAAACCAGGCAAACCTAGTTCAGCCGGCCCGCAATAGAAAGAGTTGCCATCTCGAGATTCGAACCCGGGTCACCCACGTGAAAGGCTGTGTCGTTAACTACTACACCACGGAGCTCTTGTCTATACTGACACCCGGCATCTGTATATCCTGAACAAATCCTCTTTTGCCACTGGCCGCTTTAATAGTTAATTGGCCATTCGTGAATGACATTGATACAGTTAAACTGACCAACGTTTCTTACTAAGTTTACCTCCACCACAAATAGCGGCTATGTATGCCGTTTGCCACTGGCCGTTTAAACAGAGTATTAGCCAGTAATATGCTTTACCGCAGGGCTGTCTCCATTCCACGGAGGGCGTGTGTCTGCGGGTTTTTGGTTCTTCCTATAAATTGGTTCCGGGTTCACACCTAAACAACCAGGTGAGGGTAGAAACTAACCAATTAGTAACCTAATTAGTCAATCAAGTACAAGGAGAGAGCGAAAACCTTCATTTCATGGCATAAGAATGTATTTTTTTCTTTCATGGCAAAACAACATACTTTTTTCTTTCATTCGTGAATGACATTTATACAGTAACTATCAATAAAGGAAAACTAACTTGTTCATCAAGTGAAAAGACGAGAGAATCGTGGAATCTACCAGAAATAATTAATAAATGTCGTTGCTCTCAATAGATCCGAACTTAAGTCTTTCACATTAGAGGCATTGTCTTTAACCACTACGCCACGGCATTACACGTTTCAGCAGTTGCTAGACTCCATTGAGGATTGTGTTAAACTGACTAAAGTTTCTTATTAAGTTTACCTCCACCCTAGCGTCTATGAACTGTATTGCTTTTGCCACTGGCCGTTTTAACAGCTTATTAGCCAGCAATAGGCTTACTAGTATCTACTAACTTCCTAGGAATAATCATAAGAATTGAGCAAATGCTAGCGAGACTGAAGATGAACTATTCCTTGCCAGAAACAGTCGCAATATAACCGTACACAGTTTCAATTAAGGCTTACTATAACGTAACTACGTTGTTAAGCCAGCAAATGTGTTTGTCTATCCTGACCCAAAACGCATGCACGGATCCACCAGAAACAGTCGCAATATAATCGTAAACTGTTTTATTTCAGGCTTACTATAATGTAGATATTAACGGTTTTAGCCAGCAAAGTTTTCGTCTATATGGAATAATTCATAATGCGTAATCGCTAATAATGCATAATCGCTTCGCCTGCAAGGAGATACGAACTTGGGACCTATAGTTCACAAGTCCACTTCTCTAACCACTACGCTATTTAACAAGGGGCAGTCAGTCAGTTAGTCACTCAGTAAGAGACATTCGCTCTTCTTAGCTGGCTCCGCTTACGCGGTCCGGCAAAAACATACGTTCTTCAGCTTTAATTGGTTAATGCTGCTTGCCTGATCACCTGGCAAGCAGAATGATTTGCCAGGTGATCAGGTTAGAGTATCCAAACTGTCACAGCTGGCTTGATGAACAAATCTGTTGTTCTGTCCCTGAGGGAGCCAGTTAACCTTAATTACTCCAGCTTGTCACTCTATATACAGTATTTCACCTTTGTTTTGACCGTAATCTAGATAAAAATATACTCTTGGTTACTCTAGGGCTACAATAAAATGTTGAAATGTCTGGCAGTCTCTGAGGAGAGGTTTGAGAACCACAGTGAAGGAATAGCCTTGGCACCATTACATACAACTGACAACAGAATCTGATCTGTGCTAGATCCTTAGTGACACAAACGCCATCGAACAGCCAGCAGACTCAACTTCTCTTTTTAGATAGAAGTGATTGTGTCCCTCTGTGACCAAGAGAAATTGCTCTTGATTTTGTATGGTTTAATGTTTAAAGATATGAATCCCTGAAGGAACATTGCAGCGACATGCAAATATCGTTGTTGTAAGTGGTAGGCTATTGCCCTTTATCTGCACGTGGAATGGCATGTGGTTGCTTTGAAACAGAGCAAAACTATTATTTTTCTGATAGGCCAGGAAATATGAGCTAGCACTCCCCATGCAAATTACTTCACATATTCACACACTTCTTCCACAGATAGTCAGGGAGCCAGATAGCCCACCGGATATATAAAACTGAAGCATCAGTTTGCAATTTCTAATCTCCACAGGGGAGAAGACGCCCAGTGTTTATTAAACAAGATGGAATTATGTTTTCATCTATCCAACATTCATCTCAATACAGTTCTCTCTATCCAGTACCGTCTATCCAACGGTAGAAAATTCGTAAGGCCTCCCATTGGAAAACACAGAATCCCGGGCTACTTTGTTTTAGTTATAAAACATATCTGTATTTATTCGAGCTCCTTACATGCAGTGGGAGGAAGACTGAGGGATTGTACACAAAAATGTCGGTTTGAACCTGTCCAGAACTGCTACAGCGTACCCCAGTGTACCCCACTTTTCATCAGTGCTTAACTGCAACAAACTGAGGATGGATCAACAACAATGTAGTTGCATTTACATTGCAGTAATTTAGGAGATGCTCCAATCCAATGGGACTTATTGTAGTAGGTGCATATATTTTCTCACTGGCCTCCTGTGGAAACTGAATCAACAATCCTGGCATTGCAAGTGCCATGCTATATTCACTGAGCTACATCGGAGCGCAGTAATAAAATGTGACACGTGACTGTGTCTCACTGCAAACTTTTTAATTGTTTTAAGACACAATTTCTTTTTGACCTTAGTTATGGTCAATAAATGTACAGTTTGTTTCTAATTATAATTTTCTATTATAATTATGTTCCGCTTGACCAGTATCTAAATCCTAGAATTTAATTGGGGTATAATTATATTGCAATTTAGAGACTTGCCTATGGATACTGGATATATGTAATGGGATATCAGCCTACCTAGTGACACCTTTAACAGCAGTATTTTGTAGAGTTTTCACAATTGTTAGTATCATACCTTGTTGCTGGACTTACATGTGACAAATCGCCTCACTATTCAGCCAATGTTTGGCACACAGAAACTTTTTATCTATAACCTCTGCAGCAAAAATAATTTTGTCCGTTGAGTCTGCCCTTATGACTGCTGAAAGGTCTCCATTTCTCACTTTTATGACGTAGCTGTAGCCCATGAGTGTTTTCAGTATTAGTAGAGCATTTGGTTCAGAAAGAATATACAACATAAAATACAAGTTAAAATCCCTTGAGGACACTCTAGGGCAGGGGTGGGCAATATTTTTCACTGGGGGGCCACACAGAAAATGCCAGAGTGCATCGTGGGCCAGATTTACTTTTTTAACCAACATTTCTAAAAAAACACACAACATAGCTAACTCTGTTAACTTGCATATTATATTTATGCATATTTATTTTCCATGCAACACTGTTTTCATAATCAAACTTAATTTACTTTAACAATGTTTTTTTATTATTATTTTCTGTTAACAACTGTTATTATGGCAGGCAAAGGCCTAAAAAATCCCTTTTTAGGGTTATTACTCAACAGAAATGTTGCAACACATATTTGCCTTAAAACTTAACTTTCAACTCAACAGAGTAAGTTTATTACATAAGGTATAGTGTATAACAGTTATATAGGTATAATAGTTATTAGGGCAGCCATAACTCTATGAAATCACTTCTGAAGATTTTCACTCAAAGCAAATGTTGGTATAATTGCCGTCGTCTAACTTCATACAGTCTATTTTTTGTACTACGTGCTTTTAACGACAGCTATTCCAGCAGCCCAGACCCAAGAAATCAACTTTTAGGGCTACTCACTCAATATGAACAGAAGAGCCTCGTATGGACGTTGACAAGTGAGGTGAAGTCAGGAGTCATTTCTGTTGAAGCAGTGTGCGGTTCTGTTGAAGCAGTGTGCGGTACTGCTGCAAGACATTCATCAGTGAGGCTGCATCTGCGCTTGGACTTGTTGAATTGTAGCATTGGGTGTCAGTTTTTGTGTTTCTCCGCATGCTCGCTCTGGAAGTGCCTCGGCAAATTGTACTCTTTAAAAACTGCGACATTAGCTTAACATATTAAGCAAGTTGCTTTACCTGTGACATCTACGAATAAATATTTTCTTGTCAATTCTTTTTTAAATACCTTGCCTTCGTTATCAACTTTTCTTAGACTCATTTCCAGAGATCGCTAGCCATCAATTGCGTATAGTAGTACGTACAAATGATAACTTCCGCGCGTGGATTGTGGTGCTGGTCCCTACGTATCATAGCAACGCAAATACCTTGTTTCAACTTAAAGGTATTTTAAACAGACAGTATGATACTGCTGTACTTATTACTGGGAGTGCCACGGGACTTTTAATTTGAAAAGAAATAAATATGCAGCAGTAAATAAACTAATGTAATCTGTGGACCTCGTCAGGTATTTTTTATTTCGTATTATTTGAAAAGTTTTGGATGTATCGCGATAGAATTACTCAACGGGCCGGATCCGGCCCGGGGGCCTTATCTTGCCCAGGTCTGCTCTAGGGCAATGATCATGTCAAATCTCTATCATTAGATAACAAATCAGAGCAAATATGTTTCTAGCTCCTGGGTAATTTATCACTTTAGTTGGGTTGCTTTTAAGCTGATCTCTCTCTGAGGATGTTACAATAACAGTCATAACATCTCATAGTGTCACTACAAGCTATGGGTTTTACTGAAGAGGAGATTGACAGGGCTGCTCAGAGCAATTGCACCACTGTGTTAATATTGTGTGAGTAGGTTTAATCTACCACCACAGGCTAAGATGAAAACACAAGGTACTATTACAATACACCAGCCAAAACTATGTACAGCACAAATGGAACTAAGCTTATCTGATCTCCTGTGATTTACACTTGTACTGTACAGGTGCTGGTCATATAATTAGAATATCATCAAAAAGTTGATTTATTTCAGTAATTCCATCCAAAAAGTGAAACTTGGATATTATATTCATTCATTACACACAGACTGATATATTTCAAATGTTTATTTCATTTAATTGGGATGATTAAAACTGACAACTAATGAAAATCCCAAATTCAGTATCTCCGAAAATTAGAATATTACGTAAGACCAATACAAAAAAAGGATTTTTAGAAATGTTGGCCAACTGAAAAGTATGAACATGAAAAGTATGAGCATGTACAGCACTCAATACTTAGTTGGGGCTCCTTTTGCCTGAATTACTGCAGCAATGCGGCGTGGCATGGAGTCCATCAGTCCGTGGCACTGCTCAGGTGTTATGAGAGCCCAGGTTGCTCTGATAATGGCCTTCAGCTCTTCTGCATTGTTGGGTCTGGCATACCGCATCTTCCTCTTCACAATACCCCATAGATTTTCTATAGGGTTAAGGTCAGGCGAGTTTGCTGGCCAATTAAGAACAG
>JACXGI010008787.1:17630-32553 GCA_016801175.1 Esox masquinongy
GTGCTCTAAAACTTCCTGGTAGACGGCTGCGTTGACCTTGGACCTCAGAAAACACAGTGGACCAACACCAGCAGATGACATGGCACCCCAAACCATCACTGACTGTGGAAACTTTACACTGGACTTCAAGCAACGTGGATTCTGTGCCTATCCTCTTTTCCTCCAGACTCTGGGACCTTGATTTCCAAAGGAAATGCAAAATTTACTTTCATCAGAGAACATAACTTTGGACCACTCAGCAGCAGTCCAGTCATTTTCGTCTTTAGCCCAGGCGAGACGCTTCTGACGCTGTGTCTTGTTCAAGAGTGGCTTGACACAAGGAATGCGACAGCTGAAACCCATGTCTTGCATACGTCTGTGCGTGGTGGTTCATACGTCTGTGCGTGGAATCTCCCCCACATTTTTGAATGCGTTTTGTTTCACAATCCTCTCCAGGGTGCGGTTATCCCTATTGCTTATACACTTTTTTCTACCACATCTTTTCCTTCCCTTTGCCTCTCTATTAATGTGCTTGGACACAGAGCTCTGTGAATAGCCAGCCTCTTTAGCAATGACCTTTTGTGTCTTGCCCTCCTTGTGCAAGGGGCCAATGGTCGTCTTTTGGACAGCTGTCAAGTCAGCAGTCTTCCCCATGATTGTGTAGCCTACAGAACTAGACTGAGAGACCATTTAAAGGCCTTTGCAGGTGTTTTGAGTTAATTAGCTGATTAGAGTGTGGCACCAGTTGTCTTCAATATTGAACCTTTTCACAATATTCTAATTTTCTGAGATAATGAATTTGGGGTTTTCATTAGTTGTCAGTTATAATCATCAAAATTAAAAGGAATAAACACTTGAAATATATCTGTCTGTGTGGAATGAATGTATACATTATACAAGTTTCACTTTTTGAATGGAATTACTGAAATAAATCAACTTTTTGATGATATTCTAATTATATGACCAGCACCTGTATATGGTAAGATTTGTCTCTAAAGGAATACATATTTCCCAGCAGTAACATTTATGATGGATTAGAAAATGTTGGTTATATCTGGGCAATGAAAGTGAATCCATTTAGAGTCACTCTAATTTTTCATTATTCAGCTCTTTGTAAGGACTTATTTTGTGTTTTTCTGTGTATGCAGGTTTTGCAATAGTGAAAGAAGAACAATCTGGTAAAATAATGACATTTGGCCAGTCCTCACTTGGAGTTAAGTTTGGGGTTAGAAAGAGGGTTAATATTAGATTACTGTCATACGGATAGATTTACTTTGGATTTGTGTTATAGGTTTTAGGTTAGGGTTAATTTGGGGTTACGGCTTGATATATTGCAGTACCAGTCAGACGTTTGGACACACCTAGTCATTCAGGGGTATTTCTTTATTATGTATTTTCCCCATTGTGGAATAATAGTGAAGACCTCAGCACTCTGAAATAACACATGGAATCATGTACAGTAGTAACCAAAAAAGTGTTAAACAGATTACATTTCATATTGCAGATTCTTCAAAGTAGCTACCCGTTGCATTGATGACAGCTTTGCACCCTCTTTGCATTCTCAAAGCCAGCTTCATGACATAGTCACCTGGAATGCTTTTCAAATAACAGAGGTGCCTCGTTAAAAGTTAATTTGTGTAATCAGTTGTGTTGTCACTAGGTAGGATTGGTATACAGAAGACCATTATTATGTCTGTACTGTAGTGATCCATATTATGGCAAGAACAGCTCAAATAAGCAATGAGAAAAGACAGTCCAACATCCCTTTAAGACATGAAGGTCAGTCAAAATGGAAACATTTGGAAAAGTGCTGTCGCAAAAACGTCAAGTGCTATGATGAAATTAGCTCTCATAACGACCGCCACAGGAGGGGAAAACCCAGAGTTACCACTGCTGCATAGGATACCTTCATTAGAGTAACCAGCCTCAGAAATCGGAAATTATATACACCTCAAAATAGCCCATATAAATGCTTCACCGAGTTCAAGTAATAGACACGTCAACATCTACTGTTCAGAGGAGACTACATGAATCAGGCCTTTATGGTCGAATTGCTGCACAGAAACCTCTACTGAAGGACACCAATAATAACAAGAGATTAGCTTGGGCATTACACTGGTGGAAATCTGTCCTGTGTCTGAGTCCAAATTTGAGATTTTTGGCTTTGTGAGACGCAGAGCGGGTGCTCGGACGATCCAGAACAAATCTTTTGCTGTCTGCTGTTGTGCCCCTTCGAGCTCCAGTAAGTAGCTCTAGATGCTTTCCATTTATACTGTATATCTGATCATACTCACAGCTGTTGGTCAGCACGTGTTCCAGGGAGTCACGCCACTGAGCAGCTTCTTCAGGACTCGGCCTGTTCAACAAGCACAATATTACAACAAAGTAGCACTCACACAGTCAACACATAGTCACATAGTATAGGGCAAAATGCAGGAGTTTGTCTTTACAAAAGCCCTAACGATACCAGAATTGGAACATATTTCGATTTACTGTCCGAATCACTCAGCCACAACCATTGTGAGGTTGTATTTACAGCGTGATTCATGAAATTGTGTTTTGTACCATCAGACAGCAGTTTGTCACTCACAGCCTCTTAAGGGTCAATGAGCTTTAGAGTTGTTTGATTGCCTTCCACTAATGTACACATGACAGAGATAGCCTGTCAGCTCTCCACCTTTGACTGATGACTGTATACTGAGCTAGTGAAGGAAAATAGCCTGCAAACATCCATTAGGTTACGCAATCAAGGGGAAGACTCAGTCAACAATGCCTTTATATTCAATTTGGAGTCGATTTAATACACAAACATGACTTTTTTTACAGGACGTCTCTTCCAACCCCTTTTTATCATTTTCCCCTTTTTCTCAATCTTTCTCTTTCAGTGTTCACTTTCCATAATCATGCATGCAACCATATCTTCTTGTGGAAGATATAGTATAGTATATTCGTTTTATAATTTTAATGGCAAATTACACTTGGTCTATCTGTAGTGCATGGTAAGGAGATGTCTCCAAACCGATAAACTCTTAATCTGACACATCCAGTGGTCTCTGCATGTGCACTGCTATCACTTATGAGGCTGACATGTATACTGAGACTCCACAGGCACTGATAAGCGCGCCCTATCTTTTCAAGTCAGATTGGGAGATGAGAGCCAAGCATTAAGTCATGGAAGCAGTTTACGAATGTCCATTTCACATTGTTTGAAGCAGAGTAGTTTAGTAGTAGGTACAGGTTTGTGTTCATGTTCATATACAGTTAGGTCTGGAAGTAATCGGGTCACTGAGTTTTGTTATTTTGTCTGTTTATCAAAATATATTCAAGTTACAGTTAAAATATGAGTATAAGCTTAAAGTGCAGTCTCTCAGCTTTAATTTGAGGGTATTCACATCCGAATTGGAGGAAGGGTTTAGGAATTACAGCTCATTAATATGTAGCTCCCTCTTTTTCAAGGGGCCAAAAGTAATTGGACAATTGACTCAAATGCTGTTTCTTGGACAGGTGTGGGCTATTCCTTCATTATTTCTTCATCACTTAAGCAAGTAAACGGCCTGGAGTTGATTCCGGGTGTGGCATTTACATTTGGACCGCATGCTGTCAATGCAAGTGAAACAGGCCATCCTTATGCTGCAAAAACAAAATCCGTCAGAGAGATAGCAGGAACATTAGGAGTTGCCAAATCAACACTTTGGAACATTCTGAGAAAAAAAGGAAGTGCTTGTGAGCTCTGCAACACAAAAAAGGCCTGGACGTAAATGGAAGACAACAGTGGTGGATGATCGTAGGATCCTTTCCATGGTAAAGAAAAACCCCTTCACAACATCCAGCCAAGTGAAGAACACTCTCCAGGAGGTAGGCATTTAATTTCATAAAGAGAAGACTTCACAAGAACAAATACAGATGGTTCACCACAAGGTGCAAACCATTCATAAGCCTCAAGAATACAAGGCCAGGTTATACTTTGCCAAAAACATCTAAAAAAGCCAGCCAAGTTCTGGAACAGAATTCTTTGGACAGATGAAACTAAGATCAACCTGTACCAGAATGATGAAAAAAAGGAAGAATAAAGTATGGAGAAGTCTTGGAACAGCTCATGATCCAAAGCATACCACATCATCTGTAAAACATGGTGCAGGCAGTGTGATGGCATGGGCATGCATGGCTTCCAATTGCATTGGGTCACTAGTGTTTATTAATGATGTGACAGAAGACAGAAGCAGCTAAATGAATTCTGAAGTGTATAGGGGTATATTGTCTGCTCAGATTCAGACAAATTCAACAAAGTTAATTGGACCACACTTCACTTTACAGATGGACAATGACCCAAAACATATTGTGAAAGCAACCGAGGAATTTTTAAGGCAAAGAAGTGGAATATTCTGCAATGGCCTAATCAATCACCTGATCTCAACCCGATCGAGCATGCATTTCACTTGCTGAAGACAAAACCTAAGGCAGAAAGACCCGCGAATAAACAACAACTGATGACAGTTGCAGTAAAGGCCTGGCAAAGCTTTACAAAGGAGGAAACCCAGCGTTGATGCGTTCCAGACATCAAGCAGTCATTGCCTGCAAAGGATTCTCGACAAAGTATTAATAATGAACATTTTATTTATTATTGTGTTAATTTGTCCAATTACATTTGAGCCCCTGAAATAAGGGAACTGTGTATGAAAATGGTTGCAATTCCTAAACGTATGATACGATATTTTTGTTCAACCCCTTGAAATAAAGCTGAAAGTCTGCACTTCAATTGCATCTTGGTGTTTTCATTTCAAATTAATTTTGGTGGCGTATAGAGCCAACATTTTGAAAATTGCGTCAGCGTCCACATATTTTCTGACCTAACTGTATGTGTGTGGGAGACAGAAAGGGGCTTGTCTGATCAAATGTGTGTGCTGCAGTACTCACTTCTGAAGCTTTTCTGGCTTCTTTTCTGGTTTTTCTGGGTAGGGAATAATCAGGTCAATGCCATTCTCAGGCTTCTGGAGGAGAACCCCCAACTTAGACTTTATCTCTTTAGCCCTGAGGTAAAAAAGACATGAGGAAACAAGGTCATTATTATGAGGCATGCTTCAATGTTTTAAATGGCACAAATCCAGGAGAAATCCAGGAGGAGTAATAGCGTACAACCTATACTAGTAATTACTTTGGCTAATGCAGTGTGTAATCAGGAAAGCCAAGTAAGACACAGTTAATGTAGATAAAAGAACCAAATCAATACATGAACAATACAAGTGTTACTGTAATCTACAACAGGGCAGATAACCTTTCCTCCGAAAGGAAGAACTCAATAATTTCATGAAACTTTAGTTGGTGGACCCAATACATCACAAACCCATCTCAGGTAAATTAGGGCCAATTGTACAGGTCGTTGGATATAGCCTTTCTATTTAATGACACAGTGTCAGAAGTTAGATTACGTTGTACTAATAAGAATAATGCATTCAACTTCTTTAGAGCTTTTCAATGAATCTCAACGTGCCTAAAGAGCAAAGAAGGTGGTGGAGAGATGTGGTAAATTATGATAACGGAGTCTGCTGAGGATCCTGCAGGAAGACGGACTGGACTTTTCTTCCCTTCTGTATTGCACTCACTTCAACGATGACTCAACAGCTCTGAGCACCAGAAAGTTCACTACGTAAGTTCGGTTCTCTTCACAAGTTCTCTTCCTCAGCAGTGCTGTTTTCCTCTCTCTGTACACTGTATACAGTACTGTGCAAAAAGTACTACTGTACGACCATTTATTCAGGTAGTACATGTGTCAATATATGTGTATATATAGCTCCGGAAAAAATTAAGAGACCACTGCAACTTTTTCTTTCCTTTCCAAAAAAGTCGAAAAGGAAAGTTTTGAGTGAGGAACAGAAGCGTTCAATTTGCAGTGGACACCATCTGTCAACTTTTTTGGAAAGGAAAGGAAAAGGTGCAGTGGTCTCTTAATTTTTTCCGGAGCTGTGTATATATATATATGTGTGTGTGTGTATGTGTATATATCTTTAAATATTCTGAAGCGCTGTCTATGGTCTATGTACAGGAATAGTTAGTATATATACTGTATATACACACTCATTTACACACTCAATTGTCCTTGTATTTGAAAGAAAAATATATTTGTTGTCCATTAAAATAACATTAATTTGATCAGAAATAGTGTAGACATTGTTAATGTTGTAAATAACTATTATAGCTGGAAACAGCTGAATTTTAATGGAATATCTACATACAGAATACAGAATGGGCATACATTTAAAAGGCTAATTGATCATTAGAAAACCCGTTTGCAATCATGTTAGCACAGCGGCAAACAGCTGTGCTGATTAAAGAATCAATATAACTGGTATCTGGAGCATCAGCAATTGTGGGTTTGATTACAGGCACAAAATGGCCATAAACAAAGATCTTTATTCTGAAACTCGTCTGTTTATTGCTCTAATGAAGGTTATTCCATGCGAGAAATTGCCAAGAAACTGAAGATCTCCTACAACACTGTGTACTGCTCCTTTCACAGAACCACAAAAACTATCTCTAATCAGAATAGAAAGAGGAGTGGGAGGCCCCAGTACACAACTGAGGACGAGGACAAAGACATTAGAGTGTCTAGTTTGAGAAACAGTCACGGCACAGGTCCCCAACTGGCAGCTTTATTAAAAAGTACCCTCAAAACACCACTCTCAACGTCTAAAGTGAAGAGGCGACTCCGGGATGCTGGCCTTCTAGACAGAGTTTCACAGAAAAGGCCATATCTCAGACTGGCAAATAAATAGAAAATATGAAGAAGGGCAAAAGAACACAGACACTGGACAGAGTAAGAATGGAAAAAAAGTGTTATGGACAGACAAATCTAAGTTTGTGTTGTTCGGATCACAAAGAAGATCATTCGTGAGTCTCAGACCAAATGAAAAGATGTTGGAGGAGTGCTTGACACCATCTGTCAAGCATGGTGGATCTAGGGGTGCTTTGCTGGTGGTAAAGTTGGAGATTTGTACAGGGTGAAAGGGATCTTGAAAAAGGAAAGTTATCACTCCATTTTGTAATGCCATGCCATACCCTGTGGATGGCGTTTGATTGGAGCCAATTTCCTCCTACAAAAGGGCAATGACTCAAAGCACAGCTCCAAACTATGCAAGAACTTTTTAGGAAAGAAGCAGTCAGCTGGTATACTGTCTATAATGGAGTGGCTAGCACAGTCACCGGATCTCAACCCTATTGAGCTCTTGTGGGAGCAGCTTGACCGTATGGTAACACGTGCCCATCAAGCCAATCCAACTTGTGGGAGTTGCTTCAGGAAGCTTGGGGTGAAATCTCTTCAGATTACATCAACAAATTGACAACTAAAATGCCAAAGGTCTGCAAGGTTTTAATTGCTGCAAATGGAGGATTCTTGGAATCCTCCTGGAAAACAAGAACGTTTCTAAGTGACCCCAAACTTTTAAGTAGTTTTTAACACTGTTCTATGGTAACTCCAAATGTTTACAATGCATCATAAAAAAAATCCATAAATAGAAAATATTACTTTAATCCATCGACTAGCAACTGCTGCATAATCAGGGATTTGTTAACAACCATTTAACCCCCCCTTGATAATTACTTATTGATATGTTTATTTTGTAAACTTTATGAACAACTTTCTCAACATTTATTAATTAATGAAACATATACTTTGATTATATTCTAACTAGTGTGATTTAATAATATTCGTATGCATGAGTCAATAAGTAAAACATATATATGAATATATAATGTTCTATAATGGTGTGTCCTAAATTAATGTAATTTACATGGTATGTACTATATTAATCTGGCAGAAACAGGGAATTGCAGTGTAATTGCAGTGTAGGGCAGTGCAATATATCATACTGATTGCTTCTTACTTTTTTGGCCACTTGTGCTTAACAGATTCATGACCAGAGGGTGACAAAGAGCCAATAAAGTACATTTTAAGTTTTGCTTAATGTCCTTGTCTTAGAGGTGGAAACAATTTACCTGTAGCTGAGCTGCAGTAATGGAATATAGCCAGTGAGATGCTTTCTGTCAGGAATTACAATCTCAATATCACAAAAACACACATATTCACTGAAAACATTCAACCTTTTGAAAGTTGAAATTGCATGGAGAAATATTAAACTTTTTTCTAACATGTTTTCTCAAAAACATGACAAATAATTTTTTAAACTTACAATTACCTAGATTAACCTACATCAGTGAATTCAACCATATATAAACAGAATGAACACAAATAATAAAAACTATAGACACAGACATTTCTGACTAAGAAATCAACTTCAAAAACCCTGGGTTGTTTGCTGCAAGAGTAAGAGAGAGTACCATTTTTATGACGAGAACTGCAAAAGTTTATTGTATCTTACCTTTCCAGACATGTTTGGGGCAATGCAGCTAATCCTTTGCACATTTTCTGAAGTTTTCCTTTTTGTTGTGTTGTTGAGTGATTCCACCACCGTAAGATTCAGAGACCCTTTGCTTTTTCACTGTCTTTCAGCACTCTTGTAGAGTTTATATACAGGGAGTCTATTGGCTCTGGGCCAAAAGCATCCTCCAATGAGGTTTGCAGCTGCAGAATGAATAATCAGGGCTAGCTGAATGAGTAGGGGTCTGGTACAACTGTGATGTTTAGAAGAACTCTATCCGGGATCAAATGTTTACATTTTGTAAAAATGTTTAAAAGGGGAAGTTCCATGGAACTCAACCATTGATCAAGAGGTAAAATATATATAATTCCAAGTGTCTTTACAGTCAAATAAAGATGATCCAAATCTTTCTAAATTTAAATATATAAGTTAGAGCCACTGAGTTTAATCCAAAAATATAAAAACTTACAAGACTGTTAGGGACCTTATGTTAAATAATGTTTATATATTTTGATAATACAACAATGTAGTTACACGCAGTGTTAAGCAGTGTTGAATATACAACTTTGAGAACCGTAAAGAAAATATGTAACATTACTGAAACAGCAAAAAAACATACCCTTTTCATGAAAGGCATGTTTGTTTTATACTGACAGTGTGGTAGACGGGAAATCTCAGAGGGTCATTTACCATTGTCCATTCAGTGACATAGCCCAAGACATAGCATATTATAACGTGTGGTCTTTACTATTAACTTACAATGTTCGGTTGAGCCTCATTTCTATGACATACACATTCAATATGATGGACGTCAATACAAAGTACTAGCTTAACTAGTAAATACTCTACTAGTGCCTAATAAACCACAGGTTTATGTAAATATAGTCTGGTTATAATAAAACGTATTATTACAGTTTTATGTTAACATTTGTAGTTAGTTGATGACTAAGTATATACATTTTGTCCCAGAGTTATGCCCGTGCATGGACAACTCAGCTACTCAGCTATAGTGACAGCCTCGTAGTGTCCTATACATTTCTGGCATGTATTTTTAATACGTTTGCTATTAACTTCACTAGCTAGCCAGCTATGTAAGAATCAGGATCACTGGCTTTTGCGAGTGCAGAAACTTTTAACATTATATTTAGAGCCTCTTTGGATTAGATTGGTGAATGTTTTACTATAGCGGAAAATTGAAGTACGGGCTTTTATAACTATTAGTATATTCTGGGCAAGTATGAAACAGTATTATTCTACAGTTTTATGTAAATGTTTATAGTTATGTTTTTGAATGAAAACAATGAATATAACGTTGTCTCAGAGTTGTGCCAATGCATGGATGGCTGAATAGTGATAGCCACATAGTGGCCCTCTTTTCTAAAAGCAAGCAAGAGGAAAAATGATTACTGCCCGTAAACAGTCTGTCCAAACAGCTACAGCATTAGTTTCAACTCTCCCCTTACGGCAATGTCAACAAGCTGGGCTATGCAACTTTGTGATTGGTTCACCCCAGTGATTGTCCAGCGTCTGGACCTTGAAGTCACAGCACATAGATTGTAGTGTGTAAAATATGCCACCGCCACATTACTGCTCCATTCATATTAAACAGAGTGGGTAGATGTAGGAATGTATTGGCTTTGTTGCTGTGATTCCCTTTGCTTATCTTTCATACAGACAAAAATACTGAATAAATACTGAATATATTCACAGAATCGTAAAAAAAAACACCTAAACAAATGTTTATACATGCTGTTTATTTAATGTTACTCAAACAATGGTGGGGGTTTTCCCTAGATGCTACAAAAAATATGTAACTTGCTTATAGCTCAAACAGTTAGAGTATGACAGACATTTTTGGAACTTTTGTCTATTCAGGAACTGCTTACTTTGGTCAAACACTGCATTCCACAAGCTTCATGCAATGCAAGATAGTTCCCATTAATAATCAGAAATAACCATGCAAAACTTAACCAGCACCATGCCAAACTTTTTGAACACAACTTTTGTACAATGGCTATGTGTGTGGGTGGACTGTGGTCCGTAGCTCACAAAAAAAGGAATAAAATGAAGTATTTTAGCACCAAAACAATCTAATGCAATTACGTTGAACATTTGTAAATTCTTTGGGTTCATATTTTTATAAAACATGTTGTGGGCTCGGCAATCAAGACTTTCCCCACTAGTTCCTCCATTGATTCAGTTTGTTGACATGCATATACACATTATCCTATTTCATATTTCATAAAATTTGACATTTAAATTGATATATTCCAATAGGTCAAACAGAGCCAAAGGCATTGGCAGAGCCTCACTCCAAGGGGCCCAAAGCTGTTGACCAAATAATGCAGAGTACAACTGATATCCTCTGGAAAGGTACAATGGCAGATTGTCAACAGGGCTAAGACACAACAATTAATGGAGGCTGAAAATAATGACAACAAAAGCAACAACAGTCAGACAAGCACTTTAAAATCAAAAGGAGGGCCCCCAGATAGGATAAATCCATAACTTTTTCTAGTTTAAAAATGTTATCAAATTCTCAAACCAATGTTGCAATCGTGGTTGAGAGTTTTTTCACTCAAGGATATTAAGTCTCTTGGCCAGGGTACTAGCAAAGCCATTACATCCTGTGTTTAGACTAATCAAGCAAGAGAAATAAACATTCAATCAGTACTGAGTAAATGGAAAAAAGGATTGAAGAAATTCTGAGCCTGTCGTTATCAGTCAATTATTTACATTAGCCTGGGTAACGCCATGGTTAACGTCATAATCCTCTGTTAAAAACAATGTAGGTTTGTCCTAGTAGATATTTTAACCAGTGTCTTTTGTTTTGAACCATTTAAAGGTCACAACAAACACCCACAGATACTCGTGCACAAAAGCATGCATGGCTTATGCCTATTTTAATTTGTTAGGTGGCTCTTTAAGGAGCCTTTGGGATCACTGGGCATCGTTAAGTGGCAAGGGACATTGAGTGTGACATGCATTAGTACTGTGCACGATTTTACACTGACAGATGAAATCAGTGAAAGAGATCTGCTTTCACTCCTTTAATGGGGAGAGACAGGGAACGGACACAGAGGGTTCAGGGCCTGAGAGGGCATTTGATTAACAAAATGAGAAGTGTGTGGGGAGGAGGTGAGGGAGAAATAAAAAAAACAAACGCCAAAACCCTTTTAAGGGGAGGCAGCGTCGGCTGTTGGACGGCCTACTGGTGACCATTTGGGAGGAGGTGGTGCTGGAGGTTGTATGTTTGACGGCCTATTCCCCTTTCGTCTCTTGGCTGTTTTCCTTCACCTCCATCATGCAGCCTTCTCTGGTGCATTTTATTTGCTGGCCTTGCGACTAGCCTCGGCCCCCGACTTACTCCCTGGGAGCCCTCGAATACCTCCCCAGACGAGGTCCCGATGGGAGGCAGGTGTGCGGAAGTGCTGCTGGCCAAGCTGGTTGCTTCTCAAAGCTACCAGCTGTTTCTGTTGGGGCGCCACCCTCTCTAGGAAGATTCCATGGCCATTATCTGTGAGATGAATCTCACCCCATGGGACAACCCAGGCTGAGGCTTCAATGATACACCTGAAATGAGTGAACTCCCATAAAGCACCAAGTTATTTTGAGTTAAAATGTTTCACTGTTACTGGGGTTTATGAATTGTACAGCAACAAGAGGGATTTGGTTATTAGATTGTGATGTTTTTTTACTTTTTAAAAATGGAACACAAATTACATAATTAAAATCATATGTGTGCCCCGAAGTTGATGGGTTCATTGACACCCTCACAACTCTCTGGAAGTCCCCCTCGATGTTTTGTCCACAAAACCTGACATTTGATGTCTTTCTGAGCAAGCTCGTAGGGCTGAGCGGGCACTTGAGACTCACGGATAGAGGGCACACCCACACAAGCTTTCCTTGGCACTAGCAAGTCTCAGTAGGCTGGGGTTTGGACTGGAACCCTGAACTATGGGATTTGAAGTGTCCATTCCTTTAGAGTTGATTGTGCTGGTTACAAATACAGTAACACTAAAAAGACTTGTTCCCATTGGAGGTTCACATTCCCATGGTAACTCTTGTTGATTGTCATGTGAAAGCAGACTGGTAGAGAATGTAATTACATCAACAATGCTAAATAATGCCTATGGTCAATGGTGGCACATACAGTAAAACTTGATTGACAAACAAGTCATTATAGAGCTAAATCATAATAATGATAAGAGCTGGACTTATTAAAAATGAGCTTGTCTGGAGGTTTTGGAGATTTTTCCCATCCATCTTTAATAGATTGTGATGCAAGCCTGTGGTATACTTTATAAACTGATGAAGACTTCTCGAACATGGTAACATGGCAGACATAGGCATGGATGATTATATCATGTTGCTGGGATGTAATGGACGTAAAAACGTTTAAATGTATTTTAATTAATAATTTCTTTGAGACTTTCAATAATACCGAAAAACAGTCTTGTGGTGTATTTTATGAAAAAATATGTTTTTGCTTCATCTGGTTGTGTACAGTTTATTAAAAACATGTAATACCTCTAAATCTCCTTAGCGGCAAAGGATTAGTGCAACTTTTTTCATTTGCAAATTTTTACATAGTGGGACTGTGGACTGTGTTTCGTTTACTTTAAGCCTACACCATCTCTGCATTTTGATTACTGTAAATATCTCTACAACAAGGTAAGTTCTACAAAACCATTTCCAAAAAAGTTGGCACGCTGCGTAAAATGTAAAGAAAAACAGAATGCAATGATAAATCCTATATTATATAGAAAATAGTACAAAGACAACATATCAAATGTTGAAACTGAGACATTTTCTTGAAAAATATATGCCACTTTGAATTTGATGCCAGCAACATGTTTCAAAACCATGGGTCTGTCATAAATGAGAATGAGGAGGGGTTCACCACTCTGTGAAAGACTGGGTGGGCAAATAGTGCAACAATTTAAGAAAAACGTTTCTCAGTGTAAAATTGCATGGTTTGGAGATCTCATCTACAGTACATAATATCATTAAAAGATTCAGAGACACTGGAGAAATCTCTGGTATGCAAGGGACAAGCCCAAAAACCAATATTGGATGGCCATGATCTTTGGGGGCACTGCATTAAAACCAGACAAGATTCTGTAGTGGAAATCACTGCATGGGCTCAGGAACACTTCCAGAAACCATTGTCTGTGAACACAGTACGTTGCTGCATCCACAAATGCAAATTAAAACTCTACCATGCAAAGAAAAAAACATACATAAAAACGACACTGCTGCCTTCTCTGGGCCCGAGCTCATGGCACAGGTGACTTGCACATCTGTGAAGGCACCATTAATGCTGAACAATATACAGTTGTGCTCAAAAGTTTGCATTCCCTTGGAGAGTTGGTAATATACAGCTGTGGAAAAAATTAAGAGACCACTGCACCAAAAAAGTTGAAAAGGAAAGTTTTGAGTGAGGAACAGAAGCATTCAATTTGCAGTCGTCTCTTAATTTTAACCCATCTGTTCTTCACTCAAAAACTTCCTTTTTTACTTTTTTGGAAAGGAAAGAAAAAGGTGCAGTGGTCTCTTAATTTTTTCTGGTGCTGTATGTACCATTTGTAATGAAAACACGAGTGAGCAGGCAAAACACACGACGTTTATATCTTATAGGATTCACATTCAACTGTAGGTCATTACAGAATGGCACAATCATAACACAAAACATGGCAACAAAGAAAAAAATGAACTGACCCCTGTTCAAAAGTCTGCATACCCTTAGTTCTTCATACTGTGTATTGCCCCCTTTAGCATCAATGACAGCGTGCAGACTTTTGTAATAGTTGTCTATGAGGCTCCGATTTCTTGCAGGTGGTATAGCTGCCCATTCGTCTTGGCAAAATGCCTCCAGGTCATGCAAAGTCTTTGGTCGTTTTGCATGAACTGCACGTTTGAGATCTCCCCAGAGTGGCTCGATGATACAGTGCCTTGCGAAAGTATTCGGCCTCCTTGAACTTTTCGACCTTTTGCCACATTTCAGGCTTCAAACATAAAGATATAAAACTGTAATTTTTTGTGAAGAATCAACAACAAGTGGGACACAGTTATGAAGTGGAACGAAATTTATTGGATATTTAAAACTTTTTTAACAAATAAAAAACTGAAAAATTGGGCGTGCAAAATTATTCAGTCCCTTTACTTTCAGTGCAGCAAATTCTCTCCAGAAGTTCAGTGAGGATCTCTGAATGATCCAATGTTGACCTAAATGACTAATGATGATAAATAGAATCCACCAGTGTGTAATCAAGTCTCCGTATAAATGCACCTGCTCTGTGATAGTCTCAGAGGTCCGTTTAAAGCGCAGAGAGCATCATGAAGAACAAGGAACACACCAGGCAGGTCCGAAATACTGTTGTGGAGAAGTTTAAAGCCGGATTTGGATACAAAAAGATTTCCCAAGCTTTAAACATCCCAAGGAGCACTGTGCAAGCGATAATATTGAAATGGAAGGAGTATCAGACCACTGCAAATCTACGAAGACCCGGCCGTCCCTCTAAACTTTCAGCTCATACAAGGAGAAGACTGATCAGAGATGCAGCCAAGAG
>JACXGI010008788.1:0-32446 GCA_016801175.1 Esox masquinongy
TCCACTGTGTTTTCTGAGGTCCAAGGTCAACGCAGCCATCTACCAGGAAGTTTTAGAGCACTTCATGCTTCCTGCTGCTGACCAACTTTATGGAGATGCAGATTTCATTTTCCAACAGGACTTGGCACCTGCACACAGTGCCAAAGCTACCAGTACCTGGTTTAAGGACCATGGTATCCCTGTTCTTAATTGGCCAGCAGACTGGCCTGCCATTAACCCTATAGAAAATCTATGGGGTATTGTGAAGAGGAAGATGCGATACGCCAGACCTAACAATGCAGAAGAGCTGAAGGCCACTATCAGAGCAACCTGGGCTCTCATAACTGATCGACTCCATGCCACGCCGCATTGCTGCAGTAATTCAGGCAAAAGGAGCCCCAACTAAGTATTGAGTGCTGTACATGCTCATACTTTACATGTTCATACTTTTCAGTTGGCCAACATTTCTAAAAATCCTTTTTTTGTATTGGTCTTAAGTAATATTCTAATTTTCAGAGATACTGAATTTGGGATTTTCATTAGTTGTCAGTTTTAATCATCGCAATTAAATGAAATAAACATTTGAAATATATCAGTCTGTGTGTAATAAATGAATATAATATCCAAGTTTCACTTTTTGAATGGAATTACTGAAATAAATCAACTTTTTGATGATATTCTAATTATATGACCAGCACCTGTATACTTGTCCTCATTAAATTAGACTTGTTTCAGGTAATCACCTAATCAGTACCTCATTAAATAAAATTAGGTGTGCCTGTGTTGGAAGTTAACAGACACTGGAATGGAATGACTGCCATACATGTAGAGATGCTGATTTAAGAAAAATTCGGAGTGGTCTCTTAATTTTTTCCAAAGCTGTATATACATTTAGGTCCAGAAATATTTGGAAACTGACACCATTTTCATAATTTTGGTTCTGTACGCCAAAAAATACAATGTTCATTTTTAATACTTTGTTGAGAATCCTTTGCAGGCAATGACTGCTTGAAGTCTGGAATGCATGGACATCACCAAACGCTGGGTTTCCTCCTTTGTGATGCTTTGCCAGGCCTTTACTGCAGCTATCTTCAGTTGTTGTTTGTTCGTTGGGCTTTATGCCTTAAGATTTGTCTTCAGCAAGTGAAAAGCATGCTCGATCGGGTTGAGATCAGGTGATTGACTTGGCCATTGCAGAATATTCCACTTCTTTGCCTTAAAAAACTCCTGAGTTGCTTTCGCAGTATGTTTTGGGTGATTGTCCATCTGTAAAGTGAAGCACCAACTTCGCTGAATTTGGCTGAATCTGAGCAGACAATATATCCCTATACACTTCAGAATTCATCCGGCTGCTTCTGTCTTCTGTCACATCATCAATAAACACTAGTGACCCAGTGCCATTGGAAGCCATGCATGCCCATGCCATCACACTGCCTCCACCGTGTTTTACAGATGATGTGGTATGCTTCGGATTATGAGCCGTTCCAAGCCTTCTCCATAACTTTTTCTTCCCATCATTCTGGTACAGGTTGACCTTAGTTTCATCTGTCCAAAGAATACTGTTCCAGAACTGGGCTGGCTTTTTTAGATGTTTTTTGGCAAAGTCTAATCTGACCTTTCTATTCTCGAGGCTTAAAAATGGTTTGCAACTTGTGGTGAACCCTCTATATTTGCTCTTGTGAAGTCTTGTCTTCATGGTTGATTTGGATAAAAATGTCTACCTCCTGGAGAGTGTTCTTTACTTTGCAGGATGTTGTACCAGGGTTTTTCTTTACCATGGAAAGGATCCTATGATCATCCACTACTATTGTCTTCTGTGGACGTCCAGACCTTTTTGTGTTGCAGAGCTCACCAGTGCTTTCATTTTTTCTCAGAATGTACCAAACTGTGCATTGTGCCAGTCCTAATGTTCCTGCTATCTCTCTGATGGATTTTTTTTCCAGCCTAAGGATAGCCTGTTTCACTTGCATTGAGAGCTCCTTTGACTGCATGTTGTGGGTTCACAGCAACAGCTTCCAAATGCAAATACTACACCTGAAATCAACTCCAGACCTTTAACCTGCTTAACTGATGAATACATAATGAAGGAATAGCCCATACATGTCCATGAAACAGCTTTTGAATCAATTGTCCAATTACTTTTGGTCCCTTGAAAAACAGGGGGCTACATATTAAAGAGCTGTAATTCCTAAACAATTCCTCCAATCTGGATGTGAATACCCTCAAATAAAAGCTGAGAGACTGCATTTTAAGCCAGTATTCATTATTTAACTGTAGCTTCATTATATTTGGTAACAGACAAAGTAACAAAACTAGTGTCAGTGTCCAATTTTTTCCTGACCTAACTGTATACAGTATATATGTATATATAATGGTAAAGACTATCATTACGTTTGTACTGGTTCATCCTTTTTACTGTGCATGGGGGTGGAATACACATGCATCATCTTCCAGGCCAAAATAATGCTTTACAATTCAATAATTTTACACAGATAGTGGAAATGGCCATTCTTTTTATAGCCTGATTTGTGAAAGTCAATTACCTTTTGTCATTTTATTTGTGTGTTTTTGGGCCATTTCCATGTTGATAAATGACTAAGAAATTTTAGCCTGTGTGTCACCTCATATGTATTCTTTAGACAAACGGGATGTCATGGATGACCACTTATAAGTTCCCAAAGCCTGAGATGAACTTGAAAAGTAAAATCAGAATATAATGTACATTAATTTGATTTTGTTCAATAGATTTTCCAGGATTATTGGCAGGATTTGCCAATAATTGTACCACACGTTTTTGAATGAAATAAATATTTCTTGATTTTTTTCTTCCTTGAAACATAGTTACTCAATAAATAATTACTCAATAATTCTAGAGGTCACTTTATATATTTAACTCTAACCTGAAGAAAATACTTTGTCTTTGTGGCTGTGTTTTACTGACATAACCTTAAAAAGTGAACTACTTCAAAATGTTTTTTTTTGCATTGCTTGTAGGTAAACATTGTCATATTTCACAATGTAAAACCATAGAAATTAAAAACAAGAAACAATGCTGTGAGTAGACATTGATCAGAAGAAAAAAAATATGATCACAAGAGCATCACACTGCCAACTTCACCCATGCTTTACCAGGGTTTTCCAGCACACAGATTGGATTCTCTGCAAAACCTATGTGGATATATTGCAGTGGTTCTCAACTCTGGCTTTACGACCCAGAGTACTATTTTTCTTTCATTGACTTTACTAATACCTTTTTAATCAATTAAAAGTTACATCCTATTACTGGGTTGTGTGGTCGTCCAATCTAGCTATATTTTTAGGATGATATTTTGAGCTTTAAAACACTAAAGATTTGTTTGTGTCTTCCATTCTGCAGATGTTTAAGGGTTTTGAGAAAGCAAAAGACATCCAGTACCTGTACACACCTGTGTTCTCCTCTCTGTGTGGGGTCAAACTGGACTCAAACAACAAGGTCCAGTACCTGCTGTCAGGTACGGTACTGTTTCATATAAATAAAGAGCAGCACTGGACTGTTAAGTACAGTACTTGTTCATATGACTACAAAACACTACTGGAATGTCAGGTACCTTGCCAGTTCATATGATGAAGTTAATTATTGGCTGGGGATCTGGTAATTCCTATTCTTCTTATTGGCGGCAAGTTTGTACTAGTGGATTGTCAGGTATCGTACTGGTTCATATGGTTAAGAACACTAGTGGATTGCCAGGTACTGTATCATACTGGTTCATATGGTTAAGAACACTAGTGGATTGTCAGGTACTGTATCATACTGGTTCATATGGTTAAGAACACTAGTGGATTGTCAGGTACTGTATCATACTGGTTCATATGGTTAAGAACACTAGTGGATTGTCAGGTACTGTATCATACTGGTTCATATGGTTAAGAACACCAGCAGACTTTCAGGGATCGTACTGGTTCATTTGGTTAAAAACACTAGTGGACTGTCAGGTATACTGGTTCATATGGCTAAGAACACTTGTGGAGTGTCAGGTATCATACTGGTTCATTTGGTTAAAAACACCAGCAGACTGTCAGGTATCATACTGGTTCATATGTTTAAGAACAGTAGTGGATTGTCAGGTATTGCACCATACTGGTTCATATGGTTAAGAACACTAGTGGAGTGTCAGGTATCGTACTGGTTCATTTGGTTAAGAACACTAGTGGACTCAGTTATCATACTGGTTCATATGGTTAAGAACACTAGTGGACTGTCAGGTATACTGGTTCATATGGTTAAGAACACTAGTGGACTGTCAGGTATACTGGTTCATATGGTTAAGAACATTAGTGGACTGTCAGGTATACTGGTTCATATGGTTAAGAACACTAGTGGACTGTCAGGTATTATACTGGTTCATATGGTTAAGAACACTAGTGGATTGTCAGGTACTGTATCATACTGGTTCATATGGTTAAGAACACTAGTGGATTGTCAGGTACTGTATCATACTGGTTCATATGGTTAAGAACACTAGTGGACTGTCAGGTATCATACTGGTTCATATGGTTAAGAACACCAGCACACACAGGTATCAAATTGGTTCATATAGTTAATTAAGAACAGCAGCGGACTATCAGGTATGTGACCGATATTTATGAATTCAGAACACTACTGGGCTTATCACATATATGTTTAAAATATAGTTTTGACTCAATTTGTGTTGTCCTGCAGGCAGTATATGGAGTGATGGAAAGTTGTCCATTGGACTGTGCGATCTGGTAGAATCCTGGGACAATCTTTCCATGTCACAAAAAAAGAACCTTAACTACCGATACCAGATGGGTTGCAACTGCAAGGTCAGCTCTCTCCCTGTCTGTTTGTCTCTCTCCCTGTATTTCTCTCTCTGTCTCTTTGTCTCTCCCCCTGTCTGTCTCTCCTTGTCTCTTTCTCTCTCCCTGTATGTCTCTCCCTGTCTCTATCTCTGTATGTCTCTCCCTGTCTCTTTGTCTCTCTCTCTGCCTCTTGGTCTCTCTCTCCCTGTATGTCTCTCTCTCCCTGTATGTCTCTCTGTCTCTTTGTCCCTCTCTGTAAGTCTCTCACTCCCTGGCTCTTGGTCTCTCTCTCTGTCTCGCTCCTTTTGTCTCTCGCCTGTCTCACCTGCTCTATCTTTTCTGTCTTTCGCCCTCTTTGTCTCTCCCTCTCTGTTTTTCTCTGTCTTTGTCTCTTTCTGTGTTTTTTTTCTTTTCCTCTTGTCAAAACAAGTAGAAAATTAGAAAAATAAATAAATAAGGAATGTGTGGAGTTCCAGTTTAGCATGTGAAGAGAGTCAACGCACGCTTAGATGCTCCCGTGCATTAGCTAATTTATGTTAGATTTTTGCTTTGCATTCATCTTCACTCCATTCCAAACACTTTGATTAGTTTGTATCTTACCTTCTTCATTTCAATGTCACATAGTTTGAGAAAACACTGCGATCAGCGTTTTACTCATGACGGCTGACTCTGTCATGGTGTCGAGAGAGTGGTTACTCTCTCAGACCTCCAGGATCTCCACTCGACCCTCGTTTTGAAAATTACAGCTCTCATAGCTGTTCAGCTGAGGTTGGATGTCGAGACAGCTTTGGTACCTGCCATTGAGGTTGGCTCTGGTCCTTTTTCTTCTGCTCTGGATGGTATCCGAGCACTGCTGAGGACCAGGTCC
Source organism: Esox masquinongy (assembly GCA_016801175.1). Classification (NCBI taxonomy): domain Eukaryota; kingdom Metazoa; phylum Chordata; class Actinopteri; order Esociformes; family Esocidae; genus Esox; species Esox masquinongy. Next base: position 5,648 of record JACXGI010008788.1, read on the forward strand.
ACTGTATGGACGCCTTCGAACACAACCTATGTGGCTACAAAGACTGCATAATGTCCCTTGAGGAATCAGTTGCTTGACTGACATCTGAAAAACAAAAACTGGTGGACAAGACTGATGACCTGGAGACCTGCTCGCGCCGCTGCAGCCTTCAGGTGATCGGAATTCCTGTGAAGTTGGAAGGCAAGGACGCGGTGGGATTCATGGCTGATTTTTTTTGTTGAAGTGTTGGGTTCCACTCTCGTTCTGGCTTACCTGAAACTGAACAGGGCTCATCGCATCGACCCTCCCCAACGGGTCGAAGCAACAGCACTAGAGACTAGTGAAATGCAATCTATACAAGAAGAAAGTCAAATTCTCTCTCTGCTTTCCTGCCCATCTATTTATTAAACACGGAGGGGAGAGGCTGCAGTTTGACTCTCACGAAGAAGCCCAGCGCTGGTTCGACCCCTTCTTTTGATTTGCTTTGGGCACAATGTGACCCGCTCATCTGCCGGACGGACTAGTCCATTGTCGTATTCTCAGGTGTGATTTGACTGCCTTTTTCAGCCTTCTGTCAGTTGCGTTATAATGTTGTGTTACATTGACTGATGCTGCTATGTGCTGTTGTGCTTGTCACTATATTGTTACAAAGCTACCTGTGTAGTAGGAATTTTTTTTTTTCTGGGTGGTCACTGTAGTACTGCACAACAATAGATATGGGCTTCTGTTCGCTTTTGTCTGTTTGTTTATACCCTTGATAGAGAAGAACGGTTAATGTGACATTACTTTTCACCCAGTTATTCCGTTGTGACAAGTCCGCAGGCTGTATCGCACCTAATCGGCCTATCTTTATGTGCACTGTTTGTTGTGCTGCCTACTCTGCTGTTCCTGAATGCTATCTGTTTTGATCTGTTGCGAATGCTATGGGGCCTTGTTGGGATGAGGAGACTCTTTGCTGGCACGCACCGTAGCTGCGTACGGTGCCGACCTACTGTCTCCATTTGGGAAGGAGACTATGGGTTTGGGTGGGAGGGATGCCGACCTGCTGTCTCCATTTGGGAAGGAGACTATGGGTTTGGGTGGGAGGGATTGGTTGGGGGGAGGGATATTTGTATGTTTATGTTCTTGTTGCTTTTTGTTTTTGTTTTTCTTCTTTCTCTGTTTTCTTTGCAAATGCTTTGCCAGTTTTATCAAATTTTTCCTTTCGTTATTTTTTATGGCTGGAGGAACTAGCACTGGTATCGCCGGGCTAGGAGGGCACTCTCCTATAAGGTTTTTGTCAAGGGAATACCAAATCGAATGAATACTTGTGTCAAGAGGTCTAGGGTCTTCTCTCACTTGAAAAAGCTAAATGCAGATGTGGTATTTTTGCGAGGGATTCATTTACACACTAAGGATCACTCAAGGCTGCAAAACTCCAGGTTTAGTCAGGTCTTCCATTCACAGTTTAACTCCAAGGCCTGAGTTGCAATTTTGATTGGCTATAGAATTCCTTTCTCAGCTACTAATGTAATCTCTGACAATAATGAGAGGTATTTAGTCATAACAGTCACCATCTTGCACACACCAGTAATTTTGGTCAATGTATACGTTCCTTAATATTTGCTGGGGATCTGAATTGTGTTGTTGATCCGGCTCTGGAATGCTCCAAACCTAGAACCCTTGGAGGTTCTGGAACCCCCGACGAGAGAGTTCTCCTTCTCTCTTGTGCATCACTCTTTCTCTCGTATTGACAATTTTTTATTGACTGGACATTGTTTCCAAATGTGACATCTGAATATTTACCCATTGTAATGTTTGACTGTGGCCCTTGGCCCTTGACATAGTTTTGTCGTAACAACCTTGTTCTCCTCCCTGTTGGTGGTTTAACTCTCTTCTATCTGATGTGGCCTTCTGTGACCTCTTTTCCATTGATAATTTTCTCCATTCAAATCCAACTTGCTCTACTTCACACTCTCTCTTGTGGGAATCTCTTAAGGCATACCTACGAGGCATAATTATTTCCTACTCCTCTCATATGAACAAAGCTCGAGAGACCACGTTAGAGGAACTTTCTAAAGCCATCCTTACACTAGATCACCAATGTCTTGATTCCATCTCCAGAGCTGTATAAGCGATGCTTGAACTTGCAGTCTGAATTTAACCTCGTCCACTGAAGATGCAGAATGGCTGCAGTTGCAGGGCAGGTCGTCTACTGGCTCACCAATTCAAACGCAGGGCTCCTTTTTATCTAACTCCCCAAATTACTGATACTTCTTGTGATTTAATTTGACCCCAAGGGGATCAACGACACCTTCAGATTTTTTTCTAACCCTAAACCTTATACACGTCTGAAGTTCCCAACAGATACTGCCAATATGACTTCCTGGGTGATCTGGAGACTCCTTCTGTTGACTCAATATGACTCGGTTCCTGGGTGATCTGGAGACTCCTTCTGTTGACTCAATATGACTCGGTTCCTGGGTGATCTGGAGACTCCTTCTGTTGACTCAATATGACTCGGTTCCTGGGTGATCTGGAGATTCCTTCTGTTGTCTCAATATGACTCGGTTCCTGGGTGATCTGGAGACTCCTTCTGTTGACACAATCTGACTCGGTTCCTGGGTGATCTGGAGACTCCTTCTGTTGACTCAATATGACTCGGTTCCTGGGTGATCTGGAGACTCCTTCTGTTGACTCAATATGACTCGGTTCCTGGGTGATCTGGAGACTCCTTCTGTTGACTCAATATGACTCGGTTTCTGGGTGATCTGGAGACTCCTTCTGTTAACTCTGACACTGTGGCTGACCTTGACTCCCCTCTCAGCCTTGAAGAGGTTGTGCAGTCTATCAAGTCCAGGCAGAGTAGTAAAGCTCCTGGACCCCGTGGGTTTCCTGTTCTTTAATAAATTACATGCCAAGTTAGCACCCTTGCTATTGTCTATGTACAATGAATCACTGGAACGTGGCTCGTTGCCACCGACTCTTACGCAGGCGTCAACTGCGCTTCTTAAGAAGGGAAAAGATCCTACTTCCTGCTCTTCATTCAGGCCCTGAGCCTCCATAAAGTCGATGGGAAGGTTCTGGCTAAAGTGATAGCGAAGCGTCTGGAGGAAGTCCTGCCTGGAATCATATCAGAGGAACAAAGTGGTTTTATTGAGGGTAGACACTCCTTTTTTAACATCTAGACGTTGTTCAATGTTATTTATTCCAATCAATTCTCTAAATTTCCTGAGGTGGTAATCTTTCTAGAGGAGAAGGCATTCGACAGAATTGAATGGGAATACCTGTTTGCTGTTCTTAAGAAGTTTGGATTTGGGGACAAATTTGGCTCATGGGTCCGTCTCTTGTATACTTCTCCCCAGACAGGGTTGCCCTTTGTTATTCGCCCTCGCTATTGAGCCACTTTCAATAGCTCTAAGTGCTGCTTCTTCTTTCCAGGATGTGTCACGGGAGGGGGTTGAACACAGGTTGTTGTTATATGCTGATAACTCATTACTTTTTGTCAGTAACCCTGCAACCTGCTTACATTCCATCCTCACTATTCTAGAGAACTTTGGCTCATTTTTGGGTTACAAGCTGAATCTCCAGAAGAGTAAGTGCTTCCCAATTAATTCAGCAGTGCTGCAGCTTAAGCCAACTGACTTGCCTTTCCAAATTAGCCGCTCTGGTTTCACATACCTCGGAGTGAAATTAACATGTTCACTACCTACCCTTTTCTCTGCAAACTTTGCTCCCCTTCTTGTGCAAAAGTCTTCAGAGATGGGGTAGCATACCACTATCACTTATAAGGAGGATTAATGCTGTTAAAATGAATAGTTTGCCCAAATTCCTTTATCTATTTCCTTCTATCCCATTGTTTTTACCGAAGTCCTTTTTTAAGTCAGTCAATCAGACTGTTACCTTATTTATCTGGGGAGGTAAGGTATGTAGAGTCATACTTCGCTTCAGAGATGCAAATTTAGTGGAGAGCTGGCACTATCCAACTTTTTGCTCTGGACTACTATTGGGCTGCCAATTTTCAGAAATTGACATTCTGGTTGCATGCTCCAGATACCCCATGGTGCCACCTTGAGGGGCAGTCCTGAATTTCTATATCTCTTCCCGCTTTGCTGTGCTGTTCTTTGCCGGCACCCCCGTCTGGCTATACTCATTTTAAATTTTTCTCTGCATCAGCTATGGGCCCTATTAATAAGACACACGTCTTCCCCCCATCCCTAATAGACACTGCTTTCTGTCTCTAGGCAAGGAAGGGTATTACAACATTCTGAGACCGGTATGGCAATGGACTATTTTCTGGTTTTCCCACTCTGATCTTTAATTAAATACTGATCTGATCTGATCTTTAATTAAATACTGATCTGATCTTTAATTAAATACTGATCTGATCTTTAATTAAATACTGATCTGATCTTTAATTAAATACTGATCTGATCTGATCTTTAATTAAATACTCTCTACCCCCCCTCACTTTTTCTGTTACCTGTAAGTCAGGCATTGTGTCTCCTCACAGTTTTCTGGCTTTTCTGCCGAACTCCCTGGCTGATCCTGGGATAATATATTGTCTTTATATATTGTCTACCTCGACAGAAGGGATTAACCTCTCAGATCTATTTGGTTATCCTGTCATTGGACAAGCACTCCACCAGTGCCAGCCCTAGCCTTTTAGGGGCCCTAAGCAAAATTTGATTTCAGGACCCCCTCTCCTCAAGTGGTCTGGGGTTCACTAGCAGTCCGGGGCCACTGTACGGAACACCATGAGTTACATGACCAGCGCTGTACGGAACACCTTGAGTTACATGACCAGCGCTGTAGGGAATATCGTGAGTTACATGACCAGCGCTGTACGGAACACCATGAGTTACATGACCAGCGCTGTACGGAATATCGTGAGTTACATGAACAGCGCTGTATGGAAGACCTTGAGTTACATGACCAGCGCTGTACGGAAGACTTTGAGTTACATGACCAGCGCTGTACGGAATATCATGACATCTCACGGTAAACCAAACAGCATTGGAGGGTCCAACTGTTCAGATTTTTCTCAAATACTGTTGGTCTATTTTCATGTCAATGAAGTATTGAAAGGTTCCCCAGTTAAATCCTCGTATTTTGATGATTACACATTAACTATAGTTAGGTTGGTCGTCGTTGTAGCCTCGTTACAACGCAATGAGTGCACTGTACATACACAATGAGTGCACTGTACATACGAAGTCCTTTGTTGTTTGCGTTTAGTCTGTGGACCTTGTTTACAACGCGTCTTTTCGATGCCGTTCACACTCAAGGCGTTCAATACTCCAAGAATCTATGCATCTTTCATTGTCGTTATCATAGCTGCTAAGGTTGTCCTTTTCTTGTAAATGTAATCCGTGGACAGCTGTTTTATACAAGACGAGCTAGCGTTTTCTTTCCACCATTGGCACTGCAATGAAATGCATCAATTTTGCCTGAACGTTTTGAACACTATCAAAGTGTGGGATTTCCTCATCGTCATCCGATTCATCTTCTGAGTCATGGCATCATTATACTCCAGAAAGTAGTATCTCACAACTTCAGATTTGTTGATAACACCAGCTAAATTCAGGGCAGGGATGTGGTTTTTGAAAAACCCGGGGTTGCAATTCTATTAAACAAGTACGGGTATTATGACAGAAGTCGTTGACTTGGCAAACCAATCAGAACTATGTCAGCCCCTTCATTATCTCAGCCAATCATGTCTAGCAAAATCCTGTGTTTTCCGCTGGTTAAACAAGGGTTTGAGTTTTTAATTTTATTCGTATTTATACTTCGCATACTAGTTTGTTATTAAGTCACATGAAAGTTAACATCTTTGCGAAGGCATTTCTGCAAAAAAGACAAATTTTCCCGGAACATGTTTTTCTTCTTAAAAACGTCTCTCCTGAAAAGTAGTGACATACACCCTCGTTCAGGAATTCTGTCACATATGTTCGATCTGTGCCCTGCCATTAAGAACTATTGGGAATCCATTTTCCAGTTTGTTTTTCCAAATCTGAAGTGCTAAACGTTAACCTGCAACCATGCCCCAGGATAGCTGTTTTTGGTATTGCGGAGGACCTGTCCTCATTAGCCCCCAGCCAGGCAGACATTGTGGCTTTTACTTCCCAACAGGCTCGACGAAGGATTCTCCTGAACTGGAGACTGTTCATCCCCCTACTATTTCACAATGGCTATGTGCTGTAATGTTTTTTAGGTCTTGAGAAATTTAAATATTCCCTTAGGGGCTCTTAGGATTTTTTTTACGCAAATGGCATGTTTTTATTGAATATTTTCATACGTTGCAGAGGCTCCCTCCTAACCCTAACCTGATTTATTATTATTATTATTATTATTATATTTATTATTTATCTGTAACTTTAGTGTCTTGGTTTTGTGTTTGTGTGTCTTATAAAAATAAATAAAAAAATAAGGAAAGTGTACATCTTATGTGGACATTACAAACACACAAACAACTAACAGGCACTGTGTAGAATCCTTCCTTTAACGTTTACAAGACTGAATTTACACAGTAACATAACTTGTTTCCACTTCCCTTACTGAACGAGTCCGGAATAGTATCAGGTAGTCCAGGGTGGTTTAGGGTGGAAACACATCCATGCAAACTGATAGACAGACCGGCAAGAAAGTTTAAATCGGCAATACCTGAGGCACTCAGAACAAAAAGAAAATAGAAAAGAAATTGAAAAATTAACTTCACTTTTCACCTTATGTATTTTTTTGCAGTGTGCACATAACCTGCCTTGTCTCAGGAGCCAGGACTGCCTATAGTGGCCTCTATCCATAGCAAGGCCATGCGTTTGTACATAGTCAAAATTCTGGGTTGGTTACTGAGGTCATGTATTTTCCTCATTTAAACTGATTTGTTGTTTGGTTAATTCTTTCCAGTCTGTCGTAATAATTGCGTTCTCATGATTTGATTGGGTTGCTGTCCTGAGGCTATAAGGGGGTCAGTTTGTGTTTGTGAACAAAGCCACAGAACTATCTGCCATTGGAGTCTCCTCCCTATTTCACTTTTTAGGAGGCTTTTCTCTTTCTCTCATTATCCTCAAATTGATTATAATCTACCCTAACCAATCATAACCACTTGTCATTTCCTCAGATTGCTACCTGCTACACAGTGCCATGTGCCCGCACTTCAGACAACGAGTGTCTGTGGACCGATTGGTTGCTGGATAACAGTCTGAGTGGGGAGCAGGCCAGAAAGTATGCCTGCATCAAACGCTCTGACTCCTCCTGCAGCTGGTACCGGGGTGGCCCACCACCAGAGAAAGACTTCATGGACCTGTCGGACCCCTGAGAGGGGTAGCTTTGGGAAATGCAGAAATATGAGTCCGAAGTTTTTCTAGTATAGATTCCAATATCCTGGCTCAAAATTTGGTTTATTCCAATATTTCAGAGTTTTTGATTTTCAGAAAGAGCACCAGACACAAAATATTTCTGTCTGTTTCCTGACTTCCAGAGGCTCCCTGTATTCTCTCTCTCAGATTGAAGTGTGAGGTATGTTCTGTAACTGCGAATAAACAAATAAGTTAACAAGAGACCGGATCAGAGATGTTATTAAATTGCTAGAATGGGAAATGTCCTAAGAGATCCTACTACATTACTAGGGCTATGTCCTAACAGACAGTACCATAGAGATCATATTATGTTACTAGAAGGGCTATGTCCAATGAGAGGTTGGACATTCACATACCAACCAGCAGGAGAGGAGAGACAGAGTCATATATCCTGGTCTCTGTTCGTTACCTCTCTAATCTTCTAAAAACATATTTGAAACATGATCAAACATCCCATGCATAAGCTTGAATATTACATCAAAAGAACACTAGCCTGGCATCCTTGTTTTTCCAATACATCTAAGGTATTGGAAATCCTGCACATAGCTAATGTATTCCTGTGGACTCACTACCTTCAGCTTGTAGTACAAATGTATGAAATCAGCACACAAGTCATGTTCAGTAGAAATTAGTAAATGTTAAGTACAAAAATATAAGAGAATATGTGATGACCACCCAAAACAATTTGTCCTGTGTGAGAATGTGTACAGTGCCAGTCACATTTTTGGACACACCTACTCATCCAAGGGTATTTCTACATTTCTGATATTTTCCACACTATATAATAATAATAAAGACATTATAATTATTAAATAACACCCATGAAATCATAACCCAAAAAGTGTTAAACCAATCAAAATACATTTATATTTTAGATTTTTCAAAGTGGCCACCCTTTGCCTTGATGACAGCTTTGCACACTCTTGGCATTCTCTCTACCAGCTTCAAGAGATCCTAGGTGTGTCCAACACTTTTTTGGTTACTACATGAGTCCATGTGTGTTATTTCATAGTTTGATGTCTTCACTATTATTGTACAATGTGAAAAATAGTAAAATTAAAGAAATACCCTTGAATGAGTACGTGTCTCAAATTGTGCTTAGTGATACATCTATTTTAATGATTATAACTATTCCTCTTAACAGATAAACTATTGTACAGATAGTCCGAGTACAACATTATGTCAGTGTTAATAGTTGTGTGTATTATGTTAATGTGTGTGTGATATGTTAATATTTCTGTGTATTATTTTAATAATGGTGTATGTTATGTTGTTTGTACTATGTTAGTATTTGTGTATTTTGTTAATAATTGTGTGGATTATGTTGATAGTTCTATATTGTATGTTAATGTGTGTGTTTATTATCTTAATCACTATCACTCTTGATTATTTTAATTTTTAATTTTTTTTGTGTTCCACATACTGTTGTTGCCTCTGATTTGTTGGGTCTGAAAGGCAATCCATTGCTTTAACATACACAAGTAGATTTAAGTCAGTATTGTCTAGCACCGTATTTTATATTTAAAGGAATTTTTCAAGGATTATATATCCTTTTTTCAATATTTCACTGGTTTTCTATTTCACTGTACCAAAAACATTGTATATAAAATTCCAGATTCAGAAAATGTGTCATTGGTCTTTCATTTAAAACTATTCTTTCGTGGGAAAACAATTGTAACATAATGGAAAGTTACCTACATTATAACCATGGGAGAACTTAGATAAGGTTTGGTTTAGGTACAAGTGGTTGATAGGTCTTCTGTATTTCTATGTAGATACGTTTTTCTTAGGGTTTGTCGTTAGGTAGATTGGTAGTTAGCTAATTTGATACAGTAGATGTGTTGTTCTTACCATGTCCTTGTGGTTGGGATAGAAGGTCTGGTCGATGAGAGGGAATTTGTCATGGCCTAGTTTCTTACACGTGGCAATCAGCTGGGCAAACTGGTGGAGGGATACAGGATACAGTTAGTGGAGTGGTGATTGGGTCAAATCCCTGAAAAAGACATGACAGTTGTATAATGTACAGTCCTCTCCTTCAGACACCATTCAATTCCCATATGAAGCTGTAGAACGGATGTACAGTACTCTCCTTCAGACACCATTCAATTCCCATATGAAGCTGTAGAGCTGATGAGCCAAAACCTCCTGTTCATCATTACTATTTTTTAGCTGAATGGAGCACAATGATGTGTAGTTCTGTTATAAACCTGTGTTTTTCCATTATTATATTGCTCACGTCCAATATCAAATCAGTATTTTGCTCAGTTATAATGTCTCTCTATATGGCAGTTCCATAAATCACTGTTCCCTGTGAGTGAGAGTGTATGTTTGTATAGGTGTATGAACAGGTTTTACTGTATGTCCCCATCACAAGCAAATGCATGTTTTTCTACATGTGGGCATAAGTGTCCTACCGCCCAGGGCTTGTCACAGAGGCTGTAGATAGACTCCAGTGAGTTGATGCTGGGGATTCCAGCATACTGCAGGCCGATGATGATGTTCCTGAAGTCCTCATTATGGGCCATGCTGTATGCATGTTGTCGCACCAGGACAAAGTCAGGCCTAAAGGATCTGAAAGGGTTACAAAACAAGTCAATGGAATTTTAGGGTTATTGGCTACCCACATATAATTTATGCACTGTTTAATTTAGCCATTAGCCAACCCTAACCCTAACCACTGCTTCTAACATTGTGTCAAGATTGCTGCAGTATCCTGCTGAGGACATTTTGAGAATTTTGTATTTAACAAGGTTTGCAGGTGTTCAGCTCTCTTAAGGTGTGAGAAAGAACTTGAGTTGACCTGGGTTTAGGGCTTTACCCTGTTCACTGAAGGATGATGAAGACTGTTTGTTGGTTGGTGGCCCAGCTGTCTTTAAAGGAACATTAACATTGATTGGCCTGGGAAGGGGGGTAGTCCTCCCTGTTAACAAGAACTATTTAACAATAGGCATGACTTCTGGTCAGAAAGTAACCTATAGCATTTGTTTGAGAAGGTTGCCTCTTCATCTATGTATGTGTGAATAAAGGTTTAGATTTTGTTTTTGACATTTCTTATTCATCCGTGGTCATTTTCTTGGATAATGTTGTTGCTCACATTCAGTGAGTGTTTGGACTGGAGTGGCAGAGAGAAGAGTTAGCCAGCTGTGAACGGTAGGCCTAAAACAGTTTTTTTTATCTACTAGCTGAAGACAACATAAATAGTTAATAGCTTTGGACTGTACTGTAATGTGACATATTTTATATCCTGGCTTGTTTGTCTGCTGGGCCCAAATATTTTTTTTTATGTTGGATAGGCATGGTTATGAATAACCGTTTGGGGACACTATACCCCTAACCTCTAATCCTGTTATGCCCTAATTCATTTCAGAGAGATGTAACTTCCTCCAGATATCAGGGATGGGCAGTATTTATGATGCATTTATTTAAAGTACGGATTTCAAATACAAAATAGGGTTTTGATCATTTGGATTTGATAGGGTTGATGAAAATGGCTTCATATTTTGTATCAAAATAATTTAGTGTTATGTATTTTGTAGTTAAAAAATACTGTAAAATACTTTGTGAGAAGTCTACATGATGACTTTATAAAATGCTGCCTCGGATTGGTGCCTACTCAGTAATTTGCCCAGACTGGTTGAGATCAGAACAGAAAACTGATGCATACCCTAAGAAGAAGGTCAAGGTGTAGGTTGCCAGCTTTCCATAGATTTTTAGCATAAATTGCTACAGTTTTTAACAGTTCATGTTCAGATTTGTTTTTCGTTTGAGTAACTGAGGCTAAATCGTTTACCAATTTACGTAATGTTCTAGCTAACTATTTGACTCCAAGTAGCAGCACTCACAGTTAAAGTTAGCTTGCTACTTTCAACCTACGTTAGGTTTTCGTCGGTTGTGCACAAAGATACGAGATAGGGTACAAGATTGTTGCCTAATTGAAGTAGCTGTTTAGTAGAATAATGATTTTGCGTACCATTGCATGAATGACTTCCTGACACAATGTATTATTATATTTATGATTAACAATCAAATGATTAATTACTTAGAAACTGGTTGCTATAAATAAAGGTGCCATTAGTTGTCTTCTTATGAATTACTTGTTTGTCATTGAGTCAATGTTGCTGATGCAAAGTAGGCACTGCTTTCCCAAACCCCAAGTAACTAAATTAGGATACAATAGAGTCATTAGCAAACTGTTAGTTAAACATTAACCTGTTGGTTACTTTAAAACTAACCTTCATCTGGCTGATCACAAGGGATATGTGAATATTCAATCTGTTAACTGGTTGCATTTGTCAGATTTATCGCATGACTCAGAGAAAAGCTGTTGCTATCAAACATTGTCTACTTAACCAACTGAGTCAGTGTAGTGGTGAAGGGATAGATCAAATAGACTGATAGATGGAAGGTTTGGGAAGTAATTTCATGCTCCCTTGTAAAAGTATATTTTTTTTAAATACAAAAATACAGTAGTTTATTTTGATATGTGGTGTGGCTGCTGTATTTTGTAGTTTATTTTGAAACACTTAAAATTAAGGTATTTGGTATCTTATTTTATTACTGTTTGATGATCTTGCATAGCATTTCAAGAGGACAGGACAACACACAGAACCATATAAATAACTGTAACATATAAATTCAAATAAACACTGTTTACAAGAAATACATAGTCATCAAATTTCTAAAGACTACAAAGTCTTTGTGGTCAGCGGAGAACTGAAATGAATCATTGCCTAATGAAGTGGGGGCTTTAGGAGTGACGAGTCATATCAACCAGAGTCTAGGCATAATAATTGGGATCTCGTCATTTATTTCATAACAGCAGCTTACATCCCACCACACGCTTGCCTCTGAAGAGAAGCCGGGTCGGTCCTGATTGGCCCCGGATGCGAGACCAGATGCTATACTGCAACAAATCCCAATGTACCAGAGCAGTGAACGGGGCGTTGTCCTGTGTAGGGTGCCATCTTACGGATGGAATGTGAAATGGGTGTCCTGACTCCTGAGGTCACTAGAAATTTCCACCAAGGTTAATTCCCCTAGTTGCAAGATCAATACCATAGCCACATTTCCAAATGAGTCTTCATACCAACATGGGTATCTAATCCCCAGCTTCCAATTGACTCACTGATCCTCTCTTCTCTCCCTGTAACTGTTCCCCAGAAAATGAGAATGTGTTCTTACTGGGTAAAATAATAGTAACAATAGGTAATAATAGTAATGATAGGTTGAACAGGCAGCTGTAAGGGGCTGATATAATACTAGTAGATAGCTTCAGATCGAATCAAAAGGGGCTCTAACTGGAAACAAAATGATTTCTTCTATGGGGACAGCAAAAGAATACATTTAGGTACTAGATAGCACATATTTTCAGCGCTAGACCAGGAGCTGCAATAGTTTTAATTATGACGTTTATGAATGGAACATGTTTATTTAGTACTGAAAGTAAATGACTGTAAAAAGTACATGATTCAATCATGACTCACCTCACTACTTTGGTTCCATTCCTGATCACTTGCATGTCCACGTTACATGTACCATTGGCATGGGATACCATATTGAGCTCTGAGAACTCGGCCTGACACAAACACACACAAACACAATGAAACAAAAGTGTGATTTGCTGTTTACATATACACTACCATTCAAAAGCTTAGGGTCACTTAGAAATGTCCTCATTTATGAAAGAAAAGCTAATTTTGGGAACACTTTACTTGAAGTGTAGTGTCATAACATGGTCATAAGTCTGTCATAACCATGTCATAAGGTGTCATGTCTGCGGACATGTCATACCCTGTCATAACATGGTCACGACACTGTAATGACACATACATTTTAAAATATTATGACATTGCGTTTTTTAATGACTGGTTATGACATCTACGCAAGTCTATCAAAACATAACTTGACCATTCTGTAACAACAGTTTTCTTATAAACAATATTTTTATATTACATTTCATTATAAATGCCAAATATCAATATAATTATGCATGAAGTGATGTCAGATTTTTACCTTCCCCTATGCAACGTTTCTCATGACTAGGATGCCAGCAGTAGATTTTAGGAGCAGGACATGACATCCTCTTTGTGAACAATGATCAACATAAGACATCCTCTTTGTGACTAACAATCAACATAAGGCCATGTAGAGCTAGGTGATAGGCCTATCTGGTTTGTATGATTATAGCAATGATGCTTCTCCTGTGACAAATAGCTAACATGAACCCTACTGTTCAGTTAACAGTTGTGGTAAGTGTAATTCATTGAGGATGAATATAAAATGCATGTACAGACATGGCATAAATGTCCCCCTGGAGTCAGCCGGATAAGACATCAATGCAGAGATTATCTCATAAAGGGACTGACGGGTTCATCCTAGCGCTGGAATGTGAGGATTGAGATACCAGGGTGTTGAAGTTCATGTACAGTCCCCCTGGAGACAGCTAAGTTAGAGAATTGTAACAATCTGACTGTTTTAATTCTATTGCATTTTTCTATTTTTATTTTCATTGTAAAGCATATTGAATTGCTTCTATGTATGAAATGTGCTATATAAATAAACTTGCTTGCTTGCTACACACCCAAAATTCAGACAGCTTCGTTTGCAAAATCTGGTCTGTTCCCATCAATAACCGGGATCAATCAACAAAACAGTGAACACCTTCCACGGTTCTAGAATTCTGGATATGAAAGTTGATGTCGTTTTTTAAATAAAAATTAATATACTTCCAATTTAAAAAATACAATTATAGTATGTAATATCATTAATATAATATTATTCATATTTTTATATAATTAAATACTTTTTATATAATGTAGGCTTTCCTTTTTATGTGAAACAGGGACCTTGGCTTACTTAGTAAGGAAAACTGGGTGATTTGGTTCAAGTGGGACCAGTGCAATGACCATGCTCCTGATCTAAAAGTTAATGCAGATTGATGCACCTTTAGATTATAAAATGGTTCTTGGTAGAACCCTTTATACAGTGTTCTAGTTAGAACCATATACAAGGATTTTTTTAAGAAGTCTATATTGAAACCTCTGCAAAGAGTTATTTAAACAAGGTTCTATTTAGAGAACAAATCGAGGAACCCTATATGGTTTTACTAACTTTCTTTTTAGTAAGAATGCACTGGGCCTAGCACAGTGTTTCCCAATCCTGGTCCTGGTGACCCCAAGGGTTGCCTGTTTTTTTGTTTCTGATTATCATTTTTTTACGTTAATGAAGTGTGTAAGCACGGTACAATGTTAATCAGATTTGAGAGTGCTAGGGCAAAAATAAAAATGTGCACACCTTCATAGAAACAGAAAAGTCTGACTAACATTTGTGGGAATTAATTCAGTTGGGTTAATTTGAAAGTTGTTTTATTGACCAGTCCTAAACAAAGTCAACTTTTCCAGGTATTTTAGGGCTAACTCAATTGCATTTCAACTGGCAATAGAAGGACGGGTTTATTGACCAATCAAAAGCTCTGAGTTTGTGTAGACCTGCAGCCTATGTCAATTTGTATTGATCATAAATGGTTCGTCCAGTGAATTCATATTTTTTTCAGTTTGCCCGTTTTGCTCCTGGCTGAGCAGTAAGTAATTGAAGGTAAGCAAATAAACTTGAGGTATTTTTCCCCCAACATGATTATCTAGCTTACCTGTAGCTAGCAGTATTGCCCTTTTAGGATATTCTGGATATTCATAGACGTTAACATATAGCCAGCTAATAACATAATGTAACAAATGTACAGTGCTGGCTAACTTAGCTATTTGCAAGCTAACACATTAGTACTGTAAGTATTTAGCCAGCTAGCAGATTCAAAAAATAAGTTATCGAAAAGTTTACATTCTTGTTAGCTAGCTATCCAGGCCGAGTGGCCAAGATGGGCTTAGTTTGTTAGTTTGATGTCCATATGTAAACGTATCGATGAAGATGTAATGATGGTTGGCGCAAAGTCTGTCAGCACAATGGAGCACGCCTTCAACGTGTGTTTTCATAGGTGGGCTATGGGTAGATAGGTAGCTGAATTCTTTGGTATCTAGTGAACATGGAAAAATGGAATTGCATTGAAATATCAAACTTATTAGATATTTTTTAAGCTATAGGCTCTACATTAGCAGTAGCCTGTTTATTACCATATGTAGAAAATTATGTTAACTAGGATGTATGCAAACATTTGATTATTTTGTTAGCTCGTGCAAGGAAATTGCATAGAGTTAGTCCATAGACCATGCAAATGTACAGTAAGAATGGCTGCAATTAAACTGTATTTAATTTCAACAAACTTTATAGGTACATTAAAAGATAACAGGATGAGGAAATACCTGCACCAGAGGCCGCAGAAGTATTGAATGCAATCCATAGCATTGTCCATACAGTTCACTGGTTGAGGAAACGGCTGTGTCGTTGTGTAATTTATGTGAATTGTTTGATTTATTATAAATAATATTGCAATGTTTAACACTCCAGCCTCCGAATAGCATCTCCAGTTAACGATAAGTTTAGCAAGAAGTCAGGCACTATAAAGGTTAGATTGATACTTTTAAAATTGTTTATATAATTGTATATACACTAGCATTAAAATAAAGTTTGGAGTCACTTATAAATGTTCTCTTCCATGAAAACATACATGAAATTAATTGGAATAGGAAATATAGCAAAATGAATTGGAAATAGTTATAGACAAAGTTAGAAATAATAATTGTCCTTCAAACGTTGCTTTCGTCAAAGAATCCTCCATTTACAGCAGTTTCAGCCTTGCTGACCTTCAGCTATCAAGTTGTCAATTTGTTGAGGTAATCTGAAGAGATGTCACCACATGCTCCCTGAAGCACCTCCTACAGGTTGGATTGCCTTGATGGGCACTTCTCATGTACCATCAGGTCTGCTCCCACAACAACGCTGTGATCTGGTGACTGATCTGGTGACTGTGCTGGCCAGTCCATTATAGACAGAAAACCAGCTGACTTCTTCCCTAAACAGTTCTTGCACAGTTTGGAGCTGTGCTTTGGGTCATTGTCTTATTGTAGGAAGAAATTGTCTTCAATCAAGTGCCGTCCACAGGGTATGGCATGGCATTGCAAAATGGAGTGATAGTCTTCCTTCTTCAAGATCCCTTTTACCCTGTACAAATCTCCCACTTTACCAGCATCCAGACCATCACATTGCCGCCACCATTCTTGACAGATCAAACTTAGATTAGTATGTCTATAACACTTTTTTCAAATCTTACTGTCTTGTGTCTGTGTTCCTTTGCCCATCTTAATCGTTTCTTTTTATTGGCCAGTCTGAGATCTGGCTTTTTCTTTGCAACTCTGCCTAGAAGTCCATGCTAGTCATGCAATTGATGTTAGTGTAGATTTTATATACTATAGAAAGTAATGTGCCATGACCCTCCTGTCATTTTTGAATGAATAACTAAACATTGTGTCAGTTTACTTGAACTGAGAAAATACATTTTATGATAATGTCATAATTGCATCATGACCATCCTGTGTCACTTTACTTGAACTGAGAGAATACAGTTTATAAAAATGTCATGATAGCATAATGACCATCCTGTGTCACTTTACTTGAACCGATAAAATACAGCTTATGAAAATGTCATGATAGCATTATGACCATCCTGTATCACTACTTGAACCGACAAAATACAGCTTATGAAAATGTCATGATACTGTAGCATTATGACCATCCTGTGTCACTACTTGAACTGACACAATACAGTATAAGGCAATACAAAATAAGCATTATGACCATAATCATTGGAAACAGATCGGCCTATCACCTAGCTGTACATGCCATTATGTTGGTCATTAGTCACAAAGAGAATGTCAAGTACAGCTTCTGAAATCTACTGCATCCTAGTCATGAGAAACGTTGCATTGGGGAAGGTAAATATCTGATATCACTTCATGCATAATTGTATTGATATATAGCATTTATAATGAAATGTAATATACAAATACTTTTTATAATAAGACTGGTGTTACAGAATGGTTTGTTATGTTTTGACAGACTTGTGTAGGTGTCATAACCAGTCATAAAAAACCCGCAATACATGTCAAAATATTTCAAAATATACAGCTCTGGAAAAAATTAAGAGACCACTGCACCTTTTTCTTTCCTTTCCAAAAAAGTTGAAAAGGAAAGTTTTGAGTGAGGAACACAAGCGTTCAATATGCAGTGGTCTCTTAATTTAAACCCTTCTATTCCTCACTCAAAAGGAAAGAAAAAGGTGCAGTGGTCTCTTAATTTCTTTCAGGGGGCTGTATGTGTCATTACAGTGTCGTGACCATGTTATGACAGGGTATGATATGTTATGTCAGCTGACACGACACCTTATGACAGAGTTATGACCATGTTATGACACTACACTTCAAGTGTTACCCTAATTTTTTGTCCAATAAAATAACATCAAATGAATTAGAAATACAGTGTATACATTGTTAATGTTGTAAATTACTATTGTAGCTGGAAAAGGCTGATTTTCAATGGCATATCTACATAGGCGTACAAAGGCCCATTATCAGCAACCATCAGTCCTGTGTTCCAATGGCACTTTGTGTTTGTTAATCCATGTTCGTCATTTTAAAAGGCAAATTGAACGATAGAAACCCTTTTGCAATTATGCTAGCAAAGCTCAAAACCGTTGTGCTGATTAACAAAGCATTTAAACTGGCCTTCTGGACTAGTTGAGTATCTGGAGCATCAGCAATTGTGTGTTCAATTACAGGCTCAAAATGGCCAGAAACAAAGAACTTACTTCTAAAACCCGTCAGTTTGTTCTTGTTCTGAGAAATGAAGGCTATTCCTTGCAGGAAATTGACAAGAAACTAAAGATCTCATACAACATGGTGTACTACTCCCTTCACAGAACAGCGCAAACTGGCTCTAACCAGAATAAAAAGTGGAGTGGGAGGCCCTGGTGTACAACTGAGCAAGAAGACAAATACAATAGAGTGGCTAGTTTGAGAAACAAACACCTCACGGGTCCTCAACTGGCAGCTTCATAGTACCAGCAAAACACCAGTCTCAACATCAACAGTGAAGACGCGACTCCGGGATGCTGGCCTACTAGGCAGACTTGCAAAGAAAAACTCATTTCTCAGTCTGGCCAAATAAAAGAAAAATTAAGATGAGCAAAAGTGTAGTTACAAAAACAATGGTCTATATTGGCACAATACCACCTCAAATCTACTTAGCATGAAGAGGCTGCAATTTAGATCGACACAATTACATCACAAATCCACCCAGCACAGCATGATGAGGCAGCAACTTTGTGCTTAAAAACAAAAAGGTCTATGTTCTGGACTGACACAATCAAAGCTTAGACCGCAATCCAATTGAGAATATGTGGAAATAGTTGAAAATTGCTGTTCATCTGTAGTGGGGGTAATTAGAGAGTGGTTCGAAAGGTTTACCACATAGA
The DNA here is from genome assembly GCA_016801175.1 of Esox masquinongy. Lineage (NCBI taxonomy): Eukaryota > Metazoa > Chordata > Actinopteri > Esociformes > Esocidae > Esox > Esox masquinongy. The sequence continues at coordinate 24,383 of JACXGI010008788.1, forward strand.
AGGTTACCAGAGGACAGCTCTGGAAATTATAGCAAGGGAACATAACCTTAGTGTTGGGAGGTCACTTTAACGATGACAAACTCAAATAACTTTTGGAGACATGGCTATTTATCCTAAAATCAGACATATCTAAAACACTCCCCCAAATAGTCATTAGCATTACTTTACCTTGGTAAACACAATGAACATAAAGGACAGGAGCTGTCCCACTTAATCAATGCAAAATTATTGAATGGACAGGGCGCTGCTGCCAGTTGTTGTCAGACATTGCCCAAGGACAATCATTTCTACAATGTTCTAGTAAAGCTTGATCCATAACCCATCAGAGATGTTCACAAGTCATTTTTTGGAAGTCCAAGTCGAGTCTTTGAGCGCGAGTCCATGTCAAGTCTCAAGTCTTTGAGGGGCAAGTCCAAGTCAAGTCTCAAATCTCTCTTGCCATCTGATCTGTCCTTAACACTGTATTGTTAAATCTTATGAATTCAAAGCATGTCCTGTAGCAACCATCCATACAGTACAGTATCAAAATCAGTTGTAGGATAACTCTATGGGGTCTACTGCAATGCAATCTGAAGAAATACAAATTAAGAACTCTGTTTCAATTTCATAACTGTATTTTTCAACATTTTGGTATCTGCTCCAAAGAATACATGTTTGTCTGTGTTACTAACTTGCTGTAAAGCCTTACCTCATAATGCATTACATTTTTCAAGGTTCAAAGTATGAGGGAAACATCTGTATTGAAAGTTAATACACCAACCATGGTGCAAACATTTGAGAACTGATACTTTCCGTATTGCTATTTAACAACTAGAAAAACTGAGAAAAAAATCAAACAAATACCACTTAAATTGAAATAAGAAGACCATTTGATCTTCTCAATTAGCTCTCTCAAAACCCTAGATATGGGCCAGATGACCTTTCTGGAAACAAACTTTAGTGCATTTAAATCCACTAAAAGTCTTTAAACAACAGATTGTTTACATTTCAAAAAGACCAAGTATGACAGTGTCTTTGTCGAAAGCCTGGCACGGTGAGGACGCATGTTGAGCCCTCCATGGCTGAACACCCTCTCCACTGGTGCACTGGTAGCCGGGACAGCAAGCACTCTCATAGCCACAAGATAGAGTCGCGGGAATGCCTTGGACTGTCTTTTCCAGAACTCAAGACAGTCCACTTCATCTTCTTCAGATGCAACCTGGATATAGCGGATGAGTTCAGCCTGGACAGATGAGCCATGATCCACACTTTTCTTGGTGCTTTTCTTCCGGTAGCCAGAGAAAAGACATGGAGTTTTAGCAGGTGGTGACTCCTCCTGATCATCATCTCCACTGCTGCTTTCTGGTACAGTCAGTTTCCGAGCCTCAGCCAAGACCGGATCTGTAAGTTTATCAAAAACCATGTTTAGTTATAGCATCATGGGACTGATATACACAGTGTCAATGTTGTGAATCAATCTAGGAAGACAATATACAACATGATTGGCATTTTTAATATGCATAATGTCATGTGTGTGATAGTTTGTGTTTGGAAATGGTGGGTACACTGTACACATACCTATTATCATTTCCTTGACTTCACTCTTCACTTCATGTGGTGCTTGGACATCTTGCTCTAGCCAAAAGAGGCAGAATGATGGATCTAGTAATGCTGACATGATGTAGACAATGTCCCCAAATGGAAGATCTACTGTCGCTTCACTGGAGTCATCTATTTTCACATTTACAAATATACCCTTAAAACGGCGTTGAAGGGACTTCTGCAGCGCTTTCACTAAACCAACCAGGTGGCGAGTAGCATTCAACATCCTGATGAGATGGCTGTTACGTGACAGTGCACAAGGGAGGGCTGCACTAAGGGGCACAACTTTCTCCCGTTGAGTGAGGTCCGCTGCTTGAAGAAATGGGGCCAAAATTTCCACAAGTTCTTTCAGTTGACCCCATTCTCTGGCTGATAAACACAGGCCTTTATGACCTTGGGTGTCCAGGAGTGTATTCAGGCTTTGAAGATCCAAGTCAGTGACTGCTTCAACAAGGCGTAGAGTGCTGTTCCATCTTGTCACTACAGCAGAGGGGATGCTACGGTTGGCTCCACACTTTGCTTCAAATGCCTCTTTTAGGCCACAAGTAGAATGCAGTAATGTGCAAAATTTAGTCACCTTTGCCATTGCGCTGTTCAGAACTTTCATATCTTTAAGTCCATCTCGCACAATGAGCTGCAGCGAATGTGCAAAGCACTGAAGTCGTTTTTGCCGGCAGCTGCTCTGGATGGATTCCACATCATCCTGGTTATCCTCATTTACGTCCTCCCACAGGTCGCCATTTTCCAGGTCATCATCTTCGCTACTTGTAGCAGAGGGAAAACAAACCATAAAGGCTTTCTTCATGTTCGAAGCGTTGTCAGAGATAATGTAATCTTAATTTATGTTGAAGTTATCACATACTTCCTCAAATTTTTCACTAATCCTCTCACCAGTGTGAGACCCTGTGAACCTTTCACAGCTTAATAGAACTGACTGGAGTCTTGGGTTGCTTCTGTCTAGCTCCATGAAGTGGGCAGTAACTCCTAAAAAGCCACGCATGATCCTGTCAGTCCAGATATCCACAGGAACAGACACAGTGTCTGTTTTCTCTAATTTAGATTTGATCTTGGCCTCTTTGACCCTTGCAAGCTCATTCAGTCTTCTTGTTATGCTGCACCGACTTACTGGACAATATTTTTCATCTACCACTGACAAAAAATTTCTGAAGCTGGGATTGTCAATCAATGACAGTGGCAGGTTGCATGAAATGATGAGTTCATTAATGATGTTTAATGATTAATGATTCAGTGATGGCCTTCTGCCTAGGATGTCTCTGATGGTACACTTGCACACCTCTTGGCTGAATAATGAATGACTCAATGCTGCTCTGTCCCTCTACAATAGTACCTTTTTTAGCATCGGTGAATTCTGTAAACCTGTAGATGGACATGGGAAATAATTTGGCATGCCACTAATACAATCTGCATAAAACTGACATATGTGTAGTGTTTTGTGGGGGAAATAGCTAAAGTAATACTAAATGTTTTTATCATGTATTTTTTTTCTGAAATAAAATGTGGGCACTGCAGCCAAGAGTGTATGTGAACTTGTGACAGGAAAAATATCACTTATGCTTTAATGGAGCTAGCTTAATTTAGTTACATTCAGAACTTACATTAGGTCTCCAACTAAGGACATCGTATAGTCTAATCTTCTACTACTAACACATCCCTCTAGCCCTCAGACCTGGTGAAATATTAATCTAAGTCTGTCACATCATATGGATACAACTATAAAGATACAATTTGCCTGTTCCCAGCATTAGCACAACACTTTGCGGTGGTTAGCTTGTTACCTGTGATGATATATGCTAAATGTAACGTCTTTTTCACATTAGCAAGTGACTGACCTATCTGGGTGCATTTTGAGATGCCTGATGAAGTTCGACGTTGTTGATCCGGCATCATTTATCTTGGTGCCACACACCTTGCATGTAGCTGTTCGCTTACCGCCACTGTTTATGAAGTTATTGAAACCAAAACTAATGACAAAAGGCACAACTCTGGGAGGACTTGGTGTCACCATCGTCAATGCATATTTTGATATGTGAGTGCGCGCACATAGGCATAGCGCATTCGTTACGTTGCACAGTATGGCAAAGGGCAGGGGACATGCAGCTCGTCATACGCTTCCCCGACGTATATGCGCCAATAGAAGAAAATACAAATACATGAATGAATTTAGATTTAAAAAGCAATAATTGCATGAAAACAGGTTGTTGACGAGTCTCGAAGCTCGAGTCTGAAGTCTTTTGGGTCGAGTCGCAAGTCAAGTCTGAAGTCAGCTGTTTGTGCGACTTAAGTGCGACTTGAGTCCGAGTCTCAGACTCGAGTCCCCATCTCTTTAACCCTTACAGTACAATAAAGCATATCAGACTATTCAGCCCTTTATGGGAAACAGGTAAAATCCAAACACTACAGATAAATGTTCACAATGTCATGCATTTAGTTACACTCCAGTTTGCTCAGAGTTTCACACCTCTCCAGATGAGCTCAGGAGGGTGGGGCTGATGGCCCACACCTGGTGTTCCAGATCTTTAGAGAAGCAAATGTTATGCAGGACCCCTGATTAACAACACCAAGTGTGTATTGGAGACTTGATGGGGCCAGATCTTTAGAGAAGCAAATGTGACAGAATTCAAGAAACTGGGCTTATCGCAAAATTTGAGTTGTGCTTTTTATTGCATTTTATAAAGGTCCAGATTCAGAGCTTTGAAATGGTATATAAAACAATATTGTTTGATAAATTTATGGGACAGATATGCTGCTTTACAAGTTGATAATCTGCTATACCTAGTTCTGAGAAAAGATGCTTGAAAGATTCACACTTTCCAGAGAGCTGGTCTTTGTTTATGCCGATCCAACGTAGTTCACACCCTCTTAGGCCTTAACCCCACCCAGCTATTTAAGTATTCAAATGGAGACACTCTGGCCTTGTGCAAAACTGGTCTTGTTGGTCTCTAATAAACACATACTATATCAAACCAAATAAAATTAAAGTTTTCTTCACATGGACTTGATACATCAGGTATAAACAGTACAGTGAAGGGTAAAGCAGCTTAGCAGCAGGATTCATAATAAACAGTAGCAGCAATGTAAGTGCAGATAGTTTGAGTGCAGGTGGACAGCCACTGAGCCATTATAGATTAGGTATAATCACACACACCTGGATGAATGACCGGTCAATCAGCTTATTATCACGCTATTTTTTTGCCAGACCGCGTAAGCGGATCCGGCCTAGAAGAGTGAGTGTTTATTACTGACTGAGTGAGTGAGTGCCTGACTGACTGACTACCCCTCGTTAAACAGCATAGTAGTTAGAGACACAGACTACGGAACAACAGGTCCCGCGTTCGACTCCTGTCACAGTCAAAACTTAATTTTCAGAGAAACGGGAGAATTTCCGGTTTGAGTGAACACTGGCACGGTTCCGGACCCTCTTTTTACTGTTTTTAGTCAATTTTTACTGTTTCTAGTCAATTTTTGTCCTCTGACTTTATCTCGTGCTGTCTCTACTGACCTTAGTTGTAATCTGATCTGGCCATTCTGGTTAACGATTAGATTATCCGGTGTGGACTAGCTTACTTGTTACGTACCACTGGGCTCCCGCTCCTGACTGGGCTGCTTTCCCTGCCCGGAGCCCTCCTTTGGCTCAACACCGTCACCGGCAACAATGTGGATTAACAAACTGTCTGTATGGTTGGTGCTCGCCTGGATTACGACAGCGTTTAATCCAATACACAGCTGCTGAGCTCCTGCAACTATGTTTCAACCTGTCTGTATGGTTGGTGCTCACCTGGATTACGACAGCGGTAATCCAATACACAGCTGCTGAGCTCCTGCAACTACGATTCCACCTGTCTGTATGGTTGGTGCTCGCCTGGACTGCCCTGTCTTTCATTCTCAATCTAACGACAGCGGTACTCCAATACACAGCTGGTGAGCTCCTGCAACTATGTTTCCACCTGTCTGATCCACCATCGGCATTATATCATTGTCTGGACATTGTTCGTCATTCCCGTCTGAAGTATATCCATCATGGTTCCCAACGGAGTTATTACATTGACGACTCCAAACCAATACAATTCATCTGGTCTTCAACTCGTCATCCTCCAAAAAACTCCAGACAGAAAGTTGACCACAGTGTCATAGCCAGCCTAGCCAGGTCGGCTAACACCACCGTCCAACATGACCACAACATCGTCAGCTTCAGATTATTCAACATCCGCTCTCTTACGAACAAGGGTCCTCTCCTCCAGGGTCTTCTGTGTGATCGTAAGTTTGACTTTCGCTATTAGACTGAAACATGGCAACAAGCTAATGACTTCTCACAGCTGAATGAATCTACTCCTCCTGGGTTTGTTTACATCTGTCAACCCCGTGACTCAGGCAGAGGGGGAGGTCTCGCCATATTATATAGTGAGAAGTGGAAAGTTTCTCCTGTCTCTGTGCCTGTTCACGTTTCATTTGAATCCATCACCCTACAGCTGAATGGGCCTACTCCTACTATTGTGGCCACTGTCTATCGTCCACCCAAGCCCAATAATGATTTCATAAACGAATTCAACACTTTTCTTACCCATATCTGCTCACTTTCCCCTAACATAATATTGTTGGGGGATTTTAATATACATATGGATAATATCAAGAATGCTTATACAAGTGATTTTACATCTTGCCTGGACAGTTTTGGTTTAGAGCAACATATAAATTTTCCCACTAACTGCAAAGGTCATGTTTTGGACTTGATATGCTGCTCTGGTGTTACTCCTACTGGTTGTACTGCAGATGACCTTCCCATCTCAGATCACATGTTAATATCTTTTAATATGACATTGTCCAGAATAAAACTGCCACGTGTCATCTCATTCTGTAACATTAAGGACATTAACTTAAACGTCCTCTCTCGTGATATCGACAGCCTCCCCAGTATAAACTGTTTATCCACCCCTGATGAACTGGTTTCTCATTACAATGATGGACTACATAATATTTTAAATTCTCTTGCTTCTTTAAAAACCCGGACTGTATTCTTTACCCATTCTGGCCCATGCTTTACATCTGAACTACGCCAGATCAAAGTAAAAGGTCGTCGCTTGGAACGCCTTTACAAGAAAACTGGACTCGTTGTTCACAAGGAAATGTATAATGACCACATTCTTAAATACAAGGACGCTCTTTCTACAGCAAAATCCACTTATTATGCAGGCTTAATTAGTTCAGGTGAAGGAAACACCAGAGCCCTGTTCTCCATGGTCAACATCATATTACGACCACTGGACTCTCTTACACCTCATCTGTACTCAAATGCTTATTGTAACTCCCTAATGTCATTTTTAATGCCAAAGTTCATAAGATCCACCAGCAACTGACTACTAATAGCTCTCACAGTCTGTCTCTCTCAGGTCTCTCAGCCCCTCTTTCTCGTTCATTTTCAAGTTTCACGGTTCCTTCTATTGCTGAAATATCTGATCTTATTCGAAAGTCAAACCCAACTACCTGTCAGCTAGACCCTCTACCTACCACCCTGGTAAAAGCCTGCTTACCTTCTCTCTCCTCCCTAATAACTACCATTATACATTCCTCTCTCACCTCTGGCACTGTTCCTTCAATAATATAATACTTAAGAAACCTAGTGCAGACCCCAACAATTTCAAAAACCTCCGTCATATTTCTAACCTGCATTTTCTATCTAAAATCCCCGAAAAAACAGTTGCATCTCAGGTTTATGCACACTTGTCTGACAATAACCTCTATGAACCATTCCAATCTGGTTTCCGCCCCTGCCATAGCACTGAAACAGCACTGGTAAAAATCACTAATAATCTTCTCATGGCAGCTGACTCTGGACCATTAACCATTCTCATCCTCCTTGATCTGAGTGCAGCCTTTGACACCATCTCTCATAACATCCTCATTGACAGACTAGTCTCTATTGGTATAACTGATACACACTTGGACTGGTTTAAATCCTATCTCTCTGGCCGCACTCAGTTCATCCAACTCAGAACTTTGAAATCACATTCATCTCCTGTCACTACTGGTGTTCCCCAGGGCTCTGTCCTGGGACCCCTTCTGTTTATCATCTATCTACTTCCTCTAGGCCATATCAATCAATCAATCAATCAAATTTATTTATAAAGCCCTTTTTACATCAACAGTTGTCACAAAGTGCTTTTACAAAACACCCGGCCTTAAAACCCCAAGGAGCAAACAACAGTAGTGTTGAATTTCAGTGGCTAGGAAAAACTCCCTAAGAAGGCCGAAATTTAGGAAGAAACCTGGAGAGGACCCAGGCTCAGAGGGGTGACCAGTCCTCTTCTGGCTGTACCGGGTAAACATATTAAGAGTACAATTGTAATAATTAATAAGTGCACGTGGGCTGAGTCCAGAGTCTAGTTAAACGTAGTCCTGGTCGGAAGCATGACCAGATGGACAAGGACAACACGAGGAGGGGGAGGTGTCAGCACAGTGGCAGCTGAA
>JACXGI010008789.1:0-32440 GCA_016801175.1 Esox masquinongy
TCATAATCCGAACTGTCAATAAGTTCTCTTTCAAAAGACAAAAGTGTCAAATTGTTCAGGCGTCCAGTCAGCATGGATGATCTCAGGCGCGTTTGGATCCTATTTGTTGCGGAGAAAAGTCTCTCAACGCTGCAGGACGTTGAAGGCAGTGTTATGATCGCCCTCAAAACACTATTTATGTTGGGAAATATTTCGGCAGAGCAGCTATTCAGTACTTCCATTAATGTGGGAAAGTTCTCCCGATCCATTCTACGTGTGATGTGCTGGATGAATACAGCATGTTCAGCATCAGCGATTTCAATACCATATAAAACACACGGACCACTTTTTTTTTCACCAAATGCAGGAGATCCAGGTGCGAAAGAGGCCGACGCTCGCATTGCTCTGTAGGTGTCGTCTTTAAACCGGCAGTTTAACACGGTGATCTGTCTGTCAAGGATAGAGTTCCACAGGGCCCTTAAATCCTCATTGCTTTTGACAGCCGCAGTTTTTCCCAGAGTTGTGGTGACAACGGACTCGTGAAACTTTGAAGCAGCTTGCGTTCACGAGAAGCAACCACGTCCCCGTTAGCTATCTCATGCTTTTCCATCAGTTCTTCTGTCAGTCTGAGCATTTTAACAAAGTCACCATCCGAATCATCCCGGAATGTCGCATATGTAGCTTTCAGTGTTTCAATCAGTGATATGCAGTCTGTCACACATAGCGTTGAGGTCTGTAGCCCCTTGGTGGCAAAATTGCTGTTTTCAAACAGTTTGCAAAACGTAACAAGCATGAAAACAAACTTTTTCGTTTGCATGTGTTGCAACAGCTGGTCTGTTATATTTTAGTTTGCCCTCTGCTTTGGGAAAATCTCGCCAGAGTCTCCAGTAATACATCAAGCAACTGCAAGATCTTATGCACTGACCCTGATTTTGAGCTCCATCTGGTTTCACATGAACGCTCCAGCTCCATAACCTGGCGGTTGGGATGCATCTCCATCAAACGCGAGTGCCGCTGTGCCCCGGTAAAGAAGCTGTGTATTTGATTTATAGTGTCAAAAAATTGCTCACATGTCCGGATGATTTAGCGGCGGCGCAAAGCACTAAATTAAGCCGATGAGAGTTGCAGTGTACATAGATGGCTTTTGGAAATGTTCCTTTTAAGATCACCTGAACACCTCCTCTGTGCCCCCGACATGACCGATGCTCCATTGAAACAGAACCCGACACAGAGGGCAGGATCCAGTTCGAGTGGTTGAAGGATCTCCAGAATTTTCCGTGATATTCCTTGCGCTGACAAATCTGCGGCCTCAACAAAGCCCACTGTCCGCTCTTTGATGACAACTCCATGAATGAATCGCACACAGACTGCAACCAGCTCACGTTTAGCTAAATCCTTATACTCATTTGCAAGTATGGCAAAATATTGTCCATGTACTTCAGTCTTTATTTTACGGAGCAGGATCGATGCTGCAGCCTCAAGCAGCTCATCTTGGATGTGGTGGCTCATCAATGTGGCATTTCGGGCCAGCTCATTCAGTCTATTTTCAATTTCTGGAGCATATTTTGACATGAACTTGAAGAGCTCTAAGAAATTACCTTTATTAAGTGCGTCGTCAGTTTCTCTGTGGCCTCTGAGTGGTATTTCCAGCTTGGCACATTACATGGCAATATCCAAAACAACTTTAACCTGCTCACTGTTTCGCTCCACAAATGACCGGGCGTCACCGTGCAGCTGGTCCAGAACTTTCCCGCGGCTTTGTGGTGCGTGACTGACCATGTATGATTTTAGTTTAGTTAGGGCAATAGCGTGCGGCTTGCTTGATTCATGTTTGTCGCAGGCCTCTTTAAAAAGTTTCCAGTTCCTGTAGCCATCTCTCACAAATGTAAATTCTGTGTACATCTCCGGAAAATGTCTACGAGCCTTGCAAAACACTGCATCCCGTTCTTTACTGTATTCAATCCATTTGAATTTCTCATACCGGTTTCTGTTGAATGAGCGGGATTTTCAACTTGTGAAGATAGTAGCTGGAAATTTTTCTAGCTTTGGTTGAGTGGCGGGTTCCTCCATGGCCGATAGATCCGAAGGCGTCCCCGGTGTCTCTTTGGATACCGATGGCGGTCTGTGGCGGTGGATTGCAGCCTGCATGCTAACGTTAGCGAGAGTGGATGAAGATGTGGCCGCTTCTCCCGCATTCCCAGAGCCACCAAACGTCTCACAACCATCCTGCTGCTGCGAACAATGCGGAATTTCCCTAGGCACGGCCTGGTCCAAAAGTAGTTCATTGTCTAGACGTGGTGTTTTTAAAAAGTGTGTCAAAGACAACTGTTTAGCCATAGCTAGTTCAGTTGGGCTGCTAGCTAATGGTGCAGCTAGCTAATGGTGCAAAAAACCGCCACTTTGATGGCGCCAACGTGATGTTGCGTAAAAGCCTTGTGGACTGATACATGAGAAATTTCTGTTTTTTTTTTCGATTTTTAGTAGAAACTGTATATATTTTAAATTCTAAATGTTCTCAAGGATAGACAATTGGACATTAAAAATAAATTATTTATTTATGGATTCATTTATATTATTATTTTCATGAATCTGATTGGGAGGGCCACCTGTCAATCTGAAAGGGCCTGTGCCCACCCTGGCCCATCCATAAATCCGCGCCTGCAGCAAAGCACAACATTTTACTGCTTTTAGGCTAGCTAGTGAAAGTAACAGCTTGTTGCTACACAAGCGAAACATTAGACAACTTTATTTTAGTCTGACAGACGAAACAAACCGGACAATTAGTTGTCTAGTTAGCTATGGCATTTTCCATATTTAAATTATATCGGAAGAAACGCGCGAAATCAACCAGTCAGCCGGCAACACAGTTACTGCAACCAGACTGAGCAAGCAACCATTTGAGCTCCACAGGTGATGTGCTTGCCTATCAAGTTATCACGACAGGCTTGCTGTTGTCATCTAAAAAATATTACCAACATTTCACAGCATAAAGTATGGACAACACAAAACTTATAGTCACAGTATATTTCTTACCTCGAAATCATTATGGCTTTAAAGTGCAAGGACGGTTATATAACCTCATATCACGAAACAACACAAACAATCTCTAACGTAAAAAGTCGTGGCCGCTTTGGCGCTAGCATTTTGAGTAAATTAATAAATACAACAAAAGTCAAATGACAGTGTACTCTTTTCTGGTTTCTTATTAATGACGACATCCATGGGAATACAGTAACAGGCTTTTATCAGGCAGATTTTGTGATATATACACAACCATTATTGTTAAAGAAACACGCCCGTTCAGCAACCGCTACAGTAGGGTAATTTAAAAGACGGCTGTCGACAGCATAATAAATAAACATCGATTCTAGAGATCAGAATATCGATACAATATTGTGAAAAAAAGAATCGCGATTTTGCATTAAAGCGTTGTGTAGGCACAGCACTAGTATGCAGGTAATTCATAATGGTTCACATAAGTTTTCTCACAAGTGGACTCTTAGCTCAAGAATATAAAGTTAGTTTGGGGCCCCCAAAGGCATAGCAAAACTTAAAATGTGTGTGTTTCTGTGTTGTGGGGACGTGGGTTGGTAGGAATTGAAATCAGACCTGTAGAAAAGAAAAGTGCAGGTGCCACTTAAGACTTTCGTTTGCACATGCTGCTTGCTGCACAAATACAAACACACACTTTCCTAAAAACCCAGGACTCAGTTCGCATTGCATTTTGTCATTGCACACTGACAAAATACTGAAACAATATTACATAGTCTATAATAATCCAACCGCCCTCACACACATACGCATGCACAGACATACAGAAACAGGATTATTTTGGGAATAAACGGATAATGGCCAAATTAGTATGAAGCTATAAATCAGAATACCACATACCACAAGTACACTGAGAGCTCTTGAACTTCAGTGAGGCTATCTAGATTTTGATGTTAGTCTCACTGTTTACTCGCTCCCTCCGTAAATGGTTTATTCTTGGACAGCGGTCTTCCTTGTGTTGCTTTTTAAAGGGTCTTTATTCAATCAGGACTCCTGCCTTGCCCTTAGATCACACATTTACAAGCAGGCCAAGACACAAATCAATGTCTAAGTAGGCAGGCAATCTCTTCCTATACGTAATGCCACCTCTTATTGAAAACAGAAGGTCCAGTGTTTGATGCGTCTCCAGAGCTATGTCTTCACTGTGCATCTCAGGCGGTTGATGAGATTCAGGGTTAGACAAACTCTATCTTAAGTCTGAATTCAGGAAGAATAATGAGGAGGAAGAGTGTTATGTTTCTGTTTTGAGACGTTGTCTAGAGTACGCCCACACACACCCACTAACCCACGCATACATGCAGTCTCTGATTGCTGTGCGTGTGAATGATTAGGTTCTGTGTTCCCGGGCTCGGCCCCAAAAATAGTTGTGTCATATAGTAACACACAAAGCGATGAGAGATTGCCTTTCAGCACACAATAAAACTAGAGAAAGGCCGGGACAACATAGTAGTCTCATAAAGAGCTAACTGCAGTATATGGCTCCAGCAAAATGTTTGGGGACATGAAACAACCCGGATGATTCTAATTGGACTAACACCTGTAAGCTACTGAAGCAGGCAGTGAACGATGAAGCCTCCTGTACTCCGCGAACTTGGGACGTCCTTAGGACGCCTGAGGAAAGATGACACAACCTCTTGATGTTCCAGGGACGTCCTAATGACTTTAGGCTGTTAGAGAGGTTCTGCTCAGAATCCACAGATTTCTTTACACAGTCCAGCACTCCATACAGAACTTTGTTCATCATCATATTTACCAGATAGATATTTACTGTAACCATGGCTCTGGCCTATCCATTTGAGTAGATGTAATAAATGGCTGTTGGAGTAACAGAAGATATGAATTAGTTGAAGTTGCGTTATCCATGTGAACAATAGCCGTCTCACTGGCATTGTTAGGGATGATGATGAATTTAGTTCTGATTTTCTTTTCTATGTGAGCCTCACAACTGGAGCGCTGTCAATCGTGAATCGTTGTTAACTTTTGCAGATTTATCAGCTGCATCCTCGCACACTTTGGTTCACATGGGTTAGACTGGGAGGTTTGCAGGGATGTAAAGACTTTATTGGATTTACTGTCCATAATGTTGTAATAGAAACATTTTAGGTTGTTATCGCTGTAGCACATGCATTTTCCACACAATCAATAGGAATGATTCATAAAGAGATATAAAACGTTTTCTTTCTTATTTTACCTATCTGTTTTGTTTGGAATAAATGTAGTCAACAAAAGAAATAACCCCTGATTATATCACCCTTTCTTATCTGGTTTCTATTTTATTGATTTACTCCTTTTGAATATTTGCATTTACTATTGTATAATGCTTTAATTTCTGTTTGTTTCTGTGTTTAGCTGACAAGCCTCTGCAGCCACAGAATGTTCAGCTGGCGTCGGTGGACAAGGGCCTGAGGGTGAGCTGGGACCCTCCCAATGAGCTGGATGGCCGGCCAGTGGACAGCTACACAATTGGCTACGGCAAGTCCATGAAAACATTGCGCTTCCTGAAGGTGGACAAAGTCAGACGCTCCGAGGTACTGGAGGATGTAGGTAAGAAATGGAGCATGTGAGGCAGAAAGAGAGTGGGAGAGGTAAAGACCCAAATAGAGAAAAGGAGAAGGGAGACTGGGAGAGTAAGAAGGTATGGTGTGAGGGTGACAGGATAACAGGTGGCAGAGACGGGAGAGATAGAGAAAAGAGATAAGGAGAGAGCAACAGAGAAAGAGACAAAGTACGTTTGAAAAAGACAGATGAGGAAGAAAGGGAAGGAGGGAGGTTTGGCCTAAATCAGTGGTTCTCAACCCTAGGCATTGTACCTAAAATGTTTTCCAGTTTTCCTTCTAGCCCCCTAATCAGGAACTGGTTTAGACGAGGTTTAGACTCGGAACGCCATTGGAATAGAAGGTAGAATAGCTCGGAGTCTCCAGACTGTAATTTGAGAACCACTGGCCTAAACTATGGAGTGTGTTTCAGAGCCTGGAGTTCTGCACTTTGTCAAGATGAGTGCGGAGAACAAGGAAGGGATGAGCAAACCTGTGTACAGAGCAGAGACGCCAGGAGGTGAGGTGTGTGCATGCGTGCGTGCATGTAGAATGTGTTCCACTGGAAGGTGGAAGATTCAATTCAACATTCAATTTGTGCACTATGGGCTAGCAATGATTTTATACAGTCACAACAAAGCCCAATTAAAATCTGAGCTCTTTATTAGACTGAAGTTATTTTTGATTTTTACAGGGCTATTATTTTTAAGGTTTTACGGATTCCTCGGGTTATTCTTAATCTCAAAACTCAAAGCCTGATGTTTTTATATAGAAAGGCAGCAGTGGTGGTTGCAGTATGAAATCCATCCAGCCTGCTTTTGCCATTATTCCGTTTCCCTCTGAGCTTGGCATCACAGAGCTATACTTCATCAGCAGCCCAAGCGTGCGGCCAACCCTTGTTTTCCACTTCCAAACCCAGACTCAGTCCAATAACCCAAACCCCTGTGTTGTGGTCACTGACTCTCCTCTTTCTGTGTGTGCGTGTGTGTGTGGAGAAGTGTGTTTGTATGGGTGTGTCAGTGCCCGTTGGTGCGGAGTAGCGTGTTTGCGCAAGCTCATCTGACTGTGCATGTACCCCTCTTGTAAATGTTGCAGTTGCTCACCGCATTCTTGTCTGTCTCTCTGTGTCGCTGTCTCTATCTGTATGTGTCTGTCTATCTTTCAGCCTGTGTCTGTCTATCTGTGTCTGTCTGTCTGTCTTTCTATCTGTGTCTGTCTATATGTGGCTGTCTGTCTGTCTGTGTCTATCTATCTGTGTTTGTCGATGTGTCTGTCTGTCTGTCGGTCTGTGTCCATATGTCTGTGTCCATCTGTCTGTCTGTGTCTGTGTGTATGTGTCTGTCTGTGGCTGTCTGTCTGTGTCATGTGATGATCTCAGCAGTTTATCCAACACTGTAAATTACAGCAGACGTTGTGTGTGTCTGTGCCGATGTGCTTCTTTAAGATCAATCCCTTCCCACAGAATGCTAGCAAAATCAGTCGTCGTAAATAACACCACGTGGTTCCTTCAACATTAGTGTGTCTGGCCAGACCTAGCACTCTGTTATAGGGCGATGTCCATAATGTCTGAAAAGCAAGACAGGGGAGGACAAAAGAGCAAGAGCAAGATAAGTGGGAGCCTAAGAGAGGTGGCGAGAAACCGATGGGGTTGGGGGGGTTATTGACAACTTGATTGAAATGTCTGTAGCAACAACATCACACTTTACATTCCTAATCGAATGCTCCCTTGTATTAGTTTGACCAGTCGAGAAGTCTACAGTATATATGTCTTCTAAGTCTAACGTGTAGTTTATTTATGGATGTTTACTTGTTTCACAGGTGGTGAATGGGTCAAACTGGATGGCTTCGCAGTGGTGGGTGGGGCACCATCCAACACTTCTCTAGGTAACATAGAACTAGAAGCCAGTGTACTCTATCTGGAACCAACTCTGCCGCATCTGGTGTGGAGTTGTTGCAACAAGTCATGGCCATTATCCCAAATTGAACATCATGAAAAACTGGGAAGGGACAAAAATGGTGTGAGAATAAAATAATAACAATAATACCAATAATAAGTCCCATTACAAATGGAAAGCAACATTGCAGCGGTCATCACAGAGTTAATGATGTCTGCCATTCCCATTAAAGTTATTATTCCTCACGGTATGACTAGTCCCTTGGGGTGAGTCTGTCTAACCCAACCTCTGGCCCGATCCATAGCACGTCGGGTCCCCAGGCATCCAGTTAAGACTCTAATATATGGAAGTGGAGGAGGATTGCTCAGTCGATTCTCCAGAGGTTGGCCGACTGCAGCCCAAGCTAAACAATTGTTCACAGGACCACTTTCCAAAGAGAAAGGCTGGGAGAGAGAAAAAGATGGAGGTTAGGGGAAAAAAGCAGAAAGAAAGGAAAGAAAAGTCAGCTGATGGAAAAAAAAATAGGGACATCTGCGCAGACAAGACACAGATGCAGAGATTTGACAAAAAAAGATCAGTAATATTGGGTACAGTTTGGGTCAAAGACAGACAGACTAATGGGGAGAAAAGGTTGGGGGGTAGTTGTGGTGGCACCTGGAAATGAATAGAGCGTGGACATCAGTGGGGACGGTGGCGAGGAAGAGGGGAAGAAAGCAGAATCATACAGAGAAGAGGTACCTCAGTAGGCTGTATACCTGCATTGGTCAGTCAATGTTCTGCAGAGGCAGGCAAAACAGTGCTCCACTGAGTTGTGCTGACTGGCATAGTCAGGGAAGAGAAGAGGAAAAGAGAAAAGTACAGACATAGTATCTCAAGCCAGATGGCTTCTTCCACAAGTAGCCTTGGAGTGGCTAAAGTATAAACATCTATCCAACATCACACACGGGGTCTGTTATTGGAAATTAAAAATCCAGAGGAAGGTGACGCCCCTGCCTTTCCGCTAGTGCATGATTTTGCATGAGCACACAAATCTGCACACATTTTCGTGCCCGCCTATCCAAACTCAATTTGTTGTGAGAGCTGTTTGCCTGACAAGAACACTCACCTGAACAAGTTTTTTCTCAATTTCTGAATGTGTAAGGAAAGCTACCATTGTTGTTGCCCAAGGTCTGGCAACCTGAGGCTAACACAGGCAGGGCTAGGACAAGAAACACAGAATCAGAGAGAGATCCTTGCATCAAACCCTCTCGCACAAACTGGTTCTGTCCTACAGGAAATCTTGTTGAAAACTAGATCCCATCACCTATCATTTTCTTCTCTTAATTTTTCAACTCTCAGCCACTGGAATTGGACAATACCCTTTTTCATGAATATGCAACTTAGCAACCTGGATCAATTTACATATTTTCTGAAAATCAGTAGGCTTAAACATACTTTTGAGAGAATAGTAGAATGCACAACAGACAATTTCCAAATGTTGGTTGTGCATTCAAATTGTCACCCCCTCGTCTCCCCAGTCCACAGACTAACCCTGTCTAACCTTATAATATTATAATTTCTGACTTATCAGGGCTGTATTTCAAGTAAATTCACATCTGACAGTTATTATGAGAGAGTGGGAGAAGAGGGGAGGAGAAGGTAGCAAATGTTTTTCATTATCTTGTCAGCACTATCCTTCGGCACGCCAGCGAAGCCGGGGAGAGGAGGACTGCGACTGTCTATCTGTGACAACAGTCCAGGCTGGAGTCAAACATCATGGGTTTAAACCAGGATGTAAGAAAAGAGGAAGTGGAAGCAGATGATATAGGAAGACTGTGTGGTCCTGGGTCTCAGTCCATGTCCGCCGTGACATTTCGTATGCAATGTAATTTGTCATGTACCAACAGGGGTCAGCTAGCAGTGAAATGCTTACATACCAAGATATATATTTAAGTAAATAACAGAACGTTTTAAACATTAATATGAAAAATAAAGGTAGAAACAAGAAATATACCCAGACAACACAGTGAATATCAAGGGTTTCACCAACTCAAGGACTAAAAAAATGTTTTTTCATTGAGCTTGAAATATTCCATTGAGCTTGATTTTGAAGTCCTAGACTAGGTTATGGGTGTTATAGTGTTGACTCTGTAGTCATTAAACATCATTCTGACTATAGGTACTCCTATTGGTATTCCTCTCGTCCAGGTGGGAGACCGCAGTGTGGAGAGCAATAGAGATTGCGTTGTCTGTGAATGTTTTGTAATTGGACGGTAAAGGACGATAATCATGTAGACATGTTGCCTTGGCCTACATGGTCTATGGAAGCTATTTGGTATTATGGACTGGGGGATTGCAAAGGTTATTAAAGACACTTGCCAGTTGGTCTTGCCCACGCATTAAGTGCATGCACTGATGTAGGGGTCGACCGATATGGTTTCTTCAGGGCCGATTCCGATTATTAGTGATCAAGGAGGCCAATGACCAAATTATTTCAGTCATTGGGTCATGCTTAGAGTATGACCAGCCTTGGTATAATAAGTAACGTGCAATATTTAACGTTATGTCAGGTTTTTGCTAGTCAGCTGACCAAATTAATGGTAAAAAAATAAATTTGTTAAGTTACACTATCCATCTCATTCAAATAACATTAGCTAATTAATTCAAGACTCAACGTTAGCTACTGGTGTAACACTCACGTTCATGTAGTTTGCTAGGTAGCCAGTATAGTAAAGTGCAAATGATGGGCAACTGAATTTCCTCACAACAGAGGTGAAATCTATAACGTTAGTGAAGTTGACGTTACTCTTGCTCAACCTAGTAACCATCACGTAAAAACATAAAGAAAACAAATACGGGCGAGTATTCTGTTATATATTAATTGTTACCATACTAAGAACCATAGATAATAGAACAGTAGATGGGCTGATGTCATAGAGCCTCTATAAATCAGAATGGAGCATCTTACCTGGGAACCATCTACAATACAAACATATGGTAGAAGTGGCATTTCAGTTCTTAAAACAGTTACATTTCCTTAATAATATATAAATAGCCACTGTTATGCATAGCATAATGTATACAATGACTGTAGTTTTCAGAATGTGTCAAATCCATTTGAAATAGTTTTCAATAATTTATTAATTTAAGAGTACAAAATGGAAATGGTCTAAATGTAAGATGATACAGGGTAGTACTTTAAATACAGTGCAAATGTATATTTCTTTATTTCAAAGATAACAATTAACTGTGATTTTAAATTACAATGCATGCATGTATTTATATATACATATAAATATTACAATTTAATTTCATTGTAGAAATCACAATTTTTTAATAACAGTACGCAAAACGAAGCCAGCTAGCTCACTGAATTTGGTATGCTAACAGTAGCATAGTAATCGAAGGACAGAAATAGGTGTAACAATGCTACCTTTTTGTGGACAAAGGCTACCCAACATCGCCATCTGCTGATTATATACAGTAAATACGTTTTTTCGAAGAAAACGCCTTATTTCACATACGTTGTGTGCAACATTATTTCATACATTACTGTAGCAAGCTAGCTGAGACCGTTAATTAAAAAGAAAAAACAGAATTCTGATTCTGTGCATTTACGTAGCTCATCAGCTATGGTTAGGCTGGATTAGCTTTCTTGTTCACTAATTAAAAACATGGTATGTAAAGTTAATTATGTTATTATACATTTCTACACTATTATGCATGAACAATGTTTCCCACCTCCTTTGTATCATTCAGCCTTTTTCTGGACCAAATTACTGCTGCACAAAATACCACCATGACTAGTGTTAAGTGGCTTGACTTTTCCGAACTGGTCCCAGGTAAGATGGCGGAGCTAACGAGATGTCAGATATAACCATATGTCCCATCTATGCCATATATCTATGCTAAGAACATTAGCTAACTAGTTTTTCAGGATAAATAAAAAAAATTAAATTGTTTACAGTTATATTCCGACTCTTTCTGGTGGATTTTCGAAGTACGCATCCGTGCATGCTTTCTACAGGTAATATACAGTCGATCACAAGCCCTTGCGCAGTAAAAGAGTAGGGGTTTCCACGATTCTCATCTTTTCACTTGACGACAAAGTCAATTATCGTCACCTGTATTGATAGTTATTGTATCAATGCCATTCACAAATGAAAAACGAACGTTGTTGTGCCATGAAATGGAATAGCACAAAACAAATTGTGCATTAGGATTTGTTCAGGGTAGACAAAAACTTTGATGGATAAAACTTTCATTAGCTACATTATATTAAGCCTAAAATAAAACTGTTTACGGTTATATTGCAACTATTTCTGGTGTATTTTCGAAGTACGCATCCGGGCATGCTTTTTGGGGTAAAATAGGCTAGATCACTACCCCTTGGGCAGTAAAAGAGGAGGGGTTTCCACGATTCTCTCGTCTTTTCACTTGACGAAAAAGTCAATTATTGTCACCTATATTGATAGTCATTGTATCAATGTCATTCACAAATGAAAGAAAAACGAGCATTATTGTGCCATAAAATAAAATAGCTTTGGCAGAGTAAAGTTCATCTTCAGTCTCGCTAGCAATTGCTCAATTCTTATGATTATTCCATGTAGTTAGTAGATACTAGTAAGCCTATTACTGGCTAATAAGCTGTTAAAACGGCCAGGGGCAAAAGCCATACAGTTCATAGATGCTATTTGTGGTGGAAGTAAACTTAATAAGAAATGTTAGTTTAACACAATGCTTAATGGTGTCTATAGTGAAATATTCGAACTTAGTATGACGTTGATGCGTGACAAAATGATCTAATGTCAAGCCACTATCACTCAGCTTATGTCTAGCTTTGTGGCGTAGTGGTTAAAGTTGCAGCCTCTCACATGGGAGACCCAGGTTCAAAATCCAGCAAGGGCAACAACATTCATCTCTTCTAATCACAGGCCAGCGGAACTAGGCGGGCTTGGTTAATTTCTTGTTCTGCTTGTAGGCTACACAAAAACATTAGTTCAGACATTTTCGGTGGAGTAACGTTAGTCCACAAAAAAATTAAACTGGGTATTGTCATCATAGAAAAAGATCATTATGAGGGTAATGTTTGTTGCAACTTCAGTTAACATTACTGTGATGATTATAGCAACGTCAGCATTCTTACCTTTCAAGCCATGGATCTCTCTGCGTTCCTCTTTCCCACGTCTCTCTCACAAATATGACATACAGTGTTGATTAGCTATTTACTTGTGATGTATAAACAATCTGATAATTCCGCGTGCGGGACATCGTGCAATATAAGCAGAAACCTTTCAGAGAGATGCGGCTGCCAGAGAAGCTTATTTAAAACTAAGTATTTTATTGGCAGTTATATGAGACAAAAGAACAATTTTGTTCTTTTGTCTCATATGTTGCTGCAACACAATAAGCATATGAGAAACTCATAGAAGCAATGGCAGACTTTCTCAAGGTCTAGTCCTGAACTGGCCCCCACAGTCACCTCAGCAGGTGAACCTGATCTACAGAAACTTACTGTTTTATCAGGGTCAGATGAACCACGTTAAACTGGAGCTGTTTTTCTCTCCGTCTTCCAGCTCGACCCTCTCCTACACCAGACACCCAGCCTAGGCATGACCCTCATTTAAGGACAGGAGCCAGGGTTATTGGGGCTCTGCGCCCCTCAGGTCTCACCTCCCCCAGGGGGCAGCGAATCCGGAGACCTCCCCAGTCATCCTCTGGTCCTCGTCAGCCAGAGAGGGCCAGAGCAGGGACACCCCTGCTGGACCAGAGGTCCCACCAGCACCACCACACTCAGCCACAGGCAGACCAGAGGAACAGACGCAACCCCAAGCTAGGTAAGACTACCTGTATCTCACTTGTGTTCTAAGTTCTTGAGTGAACAGCATGAACGGTTGTTCAGTGTGTCCATCCGTAGTGTGTAAACGCTGGCTTGTGTGTCTGGTATGTCTCTCTGTTCGTAGCGTCTGAGTCCGTCTATGTGGTATCACTGCAGGCACAGAGAGCCACGGAGCGGAGGGCACCAAGCAACCGGGCTGCACTGACTAAAAAAGCTCCCCCAGGTACCACATCATGACATCTAGCATAGAGGAAGTCCTCTTCGGACATTGCTCGAGCAACACGGCAAACGTTTTCCACACATCGTGTAAATACAGACCACATTTCTATACTCCTTGTAATGCCACTTTCATTGTTTTTTTGTCGTTTGTGCTCGTAGCGGGCATAAATGATGAGCGTTTTTTATTTTCTAATCCTGTCAAAACATAAAAGAAATCGGAAGGTCTGGAAGGTTTTCTTCTGTATTTTGCAACTGATCCACTAAATGTGAAAGCAGAGTTAAGACGGAGTTGTGACTTATTGCCACCAAAAAGTGGGAGTCTTTCCACGTGAATACAATATACATGTAGTTGCGAGGGCGACTGTGCCTAGACCTGCAGCCCTGTAGACCATGTTGTGTATTGTGTCTGCCAAGCAGAACCCGAGGAATACGAGGCTAAAGATATCGGTGTGAGGGTCATGTCCCCTCAGTCTGTCCTCATCAGCTGGGTGGACCCAGCCATCGAGATGGAGAAGGTCCTGCCAGGAGGTGCCAGGTGAGTAGTCTCACACGTGTACACATGTCTTTCTACAAGTGTGTATTTTTGTGTGGGAGTGAATATACTGTCTTACACTCTCCAGATACTACACAATAAAGTACAGGGAAAAGGGTGAGTCTGCTCGATGGGAGTACAAGGACACCACCCAGAGAAGACTGCTGATCGACACTTTGTCAGCTGACGGCATGTATGAGTTCTCCGTCCGAATCTCCCACGGAGAAAACCATGGCAAGTGGAGCGTGTCTGTCTTCCAGAGGACTCCTGAATCTGGTAGGTTGACATGTCATGACACTACATGTCTAAAAAAGATGTAATTTCCCCCCTTTTTAAAAATTGTGATGCAAGTAATTGAGTTTTCTTGATATTTTTGAATGTTCATTTATTTTCCTTTGAGCCACATAAGTCACATGGTGTCATATAAATTAAAGGTTTGGGGTAAAATCATAATCAGCTTTGACGTTTCCGTTTAATTCGGATTGTTCTCTTAGATTGCTCTTTCATAATAGTCTCTGGTAGTTTGTGGTTTCCATCCCAATGCTTTGTGTCATAACTCAGCACAGTCAACATCTATCACTATCTTCCTCGCCTTTGGGTCCTAGATACTGGAGTGATACGTTATCTTTGGCATGAGTATAGCACTTATATTGTGTCATTGCCACTTGTAACTAAGTGACTAAGAGTTCAGTGAGATGTCAGCATTTACGGCCTGGCAGGCTGCTGTAAAGAGATCTAATCTAAATTTCCTCCTAGGATCTTTGGGGTTTGTTCTCTGGAAACGTATAGTGAGCCATTTTCTTTGGCAGGACAAAAAACGGTAGTCGCTTTCCTTTTTTCTTTTCTCATTGCTTCTGTTTTGTCTTTTTTTTTCAATTTTTTTCTCTTTGTGTTGCTCAGCTCCCTCTGGTCCACCAGAGAACTTTGACGTGAAACCGCTGACAGGGAAGGGAACCGCCGTCACAGCGACCTGGGATCCCCCTGAGGAACCCAACGGAAGGATACGAGGTCAGAACATGAACAGTCAAGTTATGAATCGGTATCCATCAATCAGCTGATCAACTGCTGAATCAAACTCCCACCTAGGCAGATAAGGAATTCCCCACTTCTGAACTACATTGTAAATCGATGTTTTGACTCAAATAAATGACTGCATTAATAGTATTTCATTGCTTGCGTGTACTGACCCATGCCCTCCTCCCTTCAGAGTACATCATGTCTTACGCTCCTGCTATGAAACCCTTCGGGATGAAGACGGTGACGTATCGTGGCAGCACTACCTCAGCCATCGTAGATGGCCTCAAGCCTGGGGACCGCTACATCTTCAAGATCCGGGCCACCAACAGGAGGGGTCAGGGACCTCAGACCAAAGCCTTCAGCGTGGCCATGCCTGGAGGCACAGGTAAACATATTTACTGTGTGTGTGTCTGTGCACATTTGTGGGTTCTTGGTTACATCTCCCATGTCTTCAGGTTTTTTTTACCACTTAACCAATACTTCATCTTAATTGCCAGCCAGCAGTGTGGCCCCCTCGCCAGCTCCTCACCTCAAGCCCCAAAGAGGCCACAGAACCAGCCACACCCCTTCCAGAACCTCCAAACAGGACAGTAACCATGATGATGACATCAACCTCCAAACAGAAGACGTGACCGAGGTGCCGACCACAACCAGTCACACTACGTCCGTGCTGCCCGTGGTCAGACGGACACGACCCCTCTCCCAGACGCGCTCCTATCACAGCATATTCTCTGATGTAAGAGGCTCAGTCAGGAACGGGGTGACAAATCAGCGACTAGGAGGTGGTACTTCTTCAGCCAGAGGCAAGGGGAGAGAGACAGAAAGAAAGGCTCAAAAGAATGAGGACAAAACAACAGAACCCACTCCAGCAGAAAGGAAGAAGAAGCTCACTAATGAGGCTGTGGAGGAGAAAAAAGATGTTGTTTCTCCAACACCTGAGGAGAAGGACAGAGACCATGGCAGAGGGAAAGTTTTGCCTGTAGATGAGACTTCCAACCCCAGTCTCAAAACAGATATTTCCTCATCAGAGGGCTCGTTGTCCTCGTCAAAGCCCTCTTATTCTCTCCGTAAACCTCTCTCAGGCAGACGCGTCAATTCTGGCCGACGGCCGTTCACTCGGGTCCCATCCATCTCTGGTTCAGTGTCCCAGCTGAAGACGCAGGATGCAGAAAAGGAGAAGAATACCTCATCCTCTTCATCCTCCAGCCCATCCCATGGCCAGGAGTCTGCTGCCATCAGGAAGGACGACACGGTCACCAACTACCCCGCGGGCAAAAACACCTACGATCAGCCCAGTGTCATGGAGACCAAACTCTTCACCCCCACTCCAGATCAGCATGTTGAAAAATCTCAGACTGAGGCCCCATCTACGAGTAAAGTGTCCATTCTGCCGGGCCGTGGATATGGTTATGGTAGGAGGACACCAGGGATCCAACCTCGAGGGAGTCCAAACATCCGAATTCTGACTGGAATACGCAAACCTGGGTCAGGTTCAACTTCCCAGTCCACTCTACCAACTGAGGGAAAGACCCCGGAGATGTCACACACTAACGGGGACCACAACCCCAAACTCACAGAGACAGCCAAAGAAGAACCCAATTCCAGTCCCCCAGTCATTTCCACAACACATTTCTCGGAGGAAGACATGACAGAGGAGGAGAAAAATGAGACCCCGGCACCAGCTCCCTCCAGGACTAACCCCTTTGTGAACCGTCACCAGAGCAGGTTTGATACAAGGAGCAGTAGCAGGGTCTCTTCTCCCCGGGCAGACGGGAAGGTTCCCTGGAGCAGGACTGCCTCCTCGTCCTCCGTTGGTGCTGGGAGACCTATCCTGAGAGGTGGCCTGCCCAGAACAGCTGCATCAAGGGCCGCAGAATCCTCTGGAGCTTCAAGGACTTCAGCAGTTCAGGAGACCAGTGAGGATTCAAAAACACCCTCCTCCCTTTACCCGTTAAAGAACGGCGTGGGGGCTGGATCGCTTAAACCCGCTCTGCCCAGCAGGAGTGATGTTCTAGGAGGATTAAGGAATCCGATCACCTCCCGCTCCTCTGGTGGTGGTACAGACTCCAGTGAACCAGGCCATAGCGCCAAGAAGGACAGCGGTAATGACCATGAGGAGGACTACTCCTACGAGGGAAGTAAGGAGATTGAGAGTGAGAAAGTCCCAGACCCAACTCCTGCCCCCAAAACTACTACCACCACTACGACTACCTCAGCCCCCAGCAGCGGGGTCAGCGATAGCGTGGACAGGGATCCTGCGCCTGGTAGAAGCAGGCCTGGTTATGTCCCCGGTTCTACGTTCCCCCGCCGTCCTATTATAAGTTCTAACGGAAGGGTGCGGACCCCACTGCTCACTAACAGGCAGGCGGGTTCTAGGTTCCCCCTTAGAGCACAACCAGCACAGAACACACAGTTAAGTTCCTCTAACCCAGACACAACATCTTCCTCTTCCTCTAGTCTGTCTCAGCCAGACCGCGGGATCAGCACAGGTGCTAGTGTTAGCGCTGGAGGCTTGGGGATGAGGACGCGCAACCCCAGCCGGTCAGATCCCTTCAGGGGTAGAACCCTCAGTGGAGGCCTCAAGCCCAGCTACGGAGATGGTAAAAATGGCCGCCCTAACCTCACAGCAACCAGTGACAAGGAGTCCAGAACATCCAATGAAAACACCAAAGCTAATGGGCGAAGACACATCACTGGGCCTGATGGAGCCACATGGGTAGGTTTTTCTGTATAGCGATACTGTGAAGCCATTTCATCTTCAACGATTTATTTAGAATATTAAACCACTGCCCACGTTTGTGTTTTATCTTATCAAGTTAGCACTACGTCATAGAGGTCAAACGATAAAATATGTTTTTTTATATTTGTCCATGTCAACCAGCTGTATTAAATGATCCATTTCATAATAAAATGTTTTGTCCTGCAAAAATAATCTTTTTACAATATGTTATGAACATGTGGTGTGAATGTGCTGTCTCCAGGTGGTGGACTTGGATAAGGGGTTCCTAATGAACGAGAATGGCAGAATTTTGCAGGACTCTCAGGGCCGACCCAGGAGGGTGGTTTTGGGAGAGGATGGACGCACTATCTTTGGTGAGATGCTATAAGCTCATTCCTTACTGAACACTGTTTTCTAAGAGCACATTTCTATGAGCTTTGTAATGTGGGTTGCTAGCCCACTGCATGCCATGTTCTTACTCTCTAATTTATTTATCCTCATGAGGATGTCCCACTTGGAGCCCAAAGCATTACTGTTTTGTTAGCACAGGTTGTTGATTGCTTGTCCTCCCACCTCAGACCACCAGGGAAGCCCCTTGGTAAACCAGGATGGTCAGACTTTGTTTGGTCATGGTCGGGACAGCCAACCGGTGGTCAACCCCAAAGACAAGTTCCTGACCCTGGGTGGCAAACCTGTCATTGGCTTGGACCGGCCTAAACCCAGTACTACAACCACACCTCCGACTACAACCATACCTCCTACTACGACCACACCTGAACCAACCACGCTCCCGACCACCACTGAAATGACCACAGAAGAGAGTACAACCATAGTGTTCCCGACCTGTCCTCCTGAAACGTTTATGATGAGGGATGATAGGGGTTTCCCAATAATGGATGCTAATGGTGTCATGGACTGTTATCCTGAAAGTAAGTTTCATAATTCTTCATGGACAATCAGGCTAGTATTTGTAATAATAGTGTTGGGGTTGTGTAGTAGTTGCAATAGCTGTAGTAGTGTAGTATTTGCAGAAGTAGTAACCGTGGTAGTAATGTAAGTAGAGAAATATATTACTACGTTTGCAATTTTTATGGAGATTTAATGATGCAGAATTTTCATTTTTTTAAATTGAAAAAGCAATTTAATTATTATTTTATTATAATGGCTTTTTTCCCTTAAGCATCTGCAACTTACCACAGATGGAGTCAATTACACAAATGAGAATAGCTTGTCTACAACCAAAGTAGTTTGAATGTTAAATTATTTAGTCTAGGCCATTGCTGACTTCAGTAAATGTTTTTTTCTGTGCAGCTAGTAAATCAACAAGATGATTTTTCAATTTAAAGAAAATATTGAGTCTAGCAAAACAGCTAATTAACTCCGCAAATACTCCACATCCACTAGGGCTAGTTTCCCGAACCTAGCTTAAACCTTACTGGCCTAAAAATCTCTTTCAGTGGAGAAACTAGCCAAAAGGGATATTTACATTCTATACAGGCTATAATCTGTGGATCAGAATGGAGGGTGACATCAGTTAGTCTGAGAGAATTATTTGCCAACTCCATAACATCCTTATTATTCAGTAAATAGATCCTGTCTGTTGCGACAGAGTACGATCTGGCTAGGGACAGTCGAGCGCTGTCTTCATACAGCACTGGAAACACATCATGGTTAAAATACTAGTTAGAAATATAAGCCTTCGCCTACTACTGCCTGGAATTGTTCTGGCAAACATGGGTTTTGCAAGATTCCGAATTCTATTTTTGCCATTAAGCCATGCAAGCACAGCTATGCACAGATGGCGCGTTTTAACTGATTTCAAGTAATATTTGAACTCAGATCTTAAAAGCACCACATCAGGGCTAGCCACATTTTGGGCTACATCTGATCAGGAGTGAGCTGTAGCTGGGTAAATACCCTAACCCGCTCCCTGTCAGCTACATTACATCCTTATTTTCCTAACTATAAGACACACAATCAAAAAACAAACGCACACACTTAGGTGGCACAGCCTAATTGTTCCATAGGGGTAATTCAAACAAACACTCAGAGACAGCCAGACACATGTAACATGTTTCTCAATCTAATTCTCCATTTTGAATGTAAAAGGTAATAGCCCCCTCAATTGTGTTGAGTAGTACAACAAGGCATTTGGCACTAAGTGGAAAATTAAGGAAGTTATTTGCACCACTTTTTTGCCCCCATCAACTTTAAGCATTTTACTGTAGCTAAATTTTTTTTCTATTTGTCTGTGCCTTGTGGGTGTCATTGTTTTACGTTATCTATGACTAGGTAAAAATACCTGCTAGAATAGTAAGACAAGGAAGACCTTTTTTGGCTTAGGGGTGAGGTTTAATGTTACATTTGCAGTTAGAATTACGAAAAGTATTAATGGTTTTTGGCATAGAAGTGAGGTTTAAGGTTACAATTGCAGTTAGAATTATGAAGAGTATTAATGGTTTTTGGCATAGAAGTGAGGTTTAAGGTTACAATTGCGGTTAGAATTAGGTTTTGGGTTTAGGTGAGGAAGAAATTGGAATTTTTTTTGGGGGGGGTTCACTATAAATACATATAATAGTGGTTTGTGGTCATGCTTTAGACTGTCCCGCTTCTCCTACAACGTAATCCTCTGGAATTTGTACAGTTGCCATGGTGTCTGATGCTTTAATTGTTAAGGAAGGGACTGGTTGGTAATAGCTATGTATCGTTGGCCACTGGGCCGGGCCTGCCTGACTGCCTGCCTACGTTGTTTGTTTCTATGTTTATCAAATCGGGTCAACCGTTTGTTTACTTTCCTCTCTGTTGCATGTTTCCCTGTCTGAAGTCTTTACTTTGTCCGTGCGGTCGGCTGTGTATTTGATTGAGTTGGGTTTAGGGTATGTGCTCTTTCCATCATTGGCTGTGTTTTTTTTATGTTTTACCCAGCCAACTCGACTCAACCTCTACTGTGAACTACATTACTAACTCAAAGAGAATGTCCTGGCTCGCTCTACTCCAGTGTTCTGTTCTGTGATATTGCGGCATGTGATGACTTGAAGTTATATCATGGCATGTTATGGAATACTGTTAAGGCATGGTTTCAGTGAATAGGCGAACTATGGCAATGTTTTTTAGGGGTGCATGTGCTGGGAGGTTATACAGTAGCTCAAGTGCCATAAGAAAACATCTTGTGTTTGCAGAAAGTCCTATTATCTTGCTATAGGAAGAGCATGTAGGACAAATTGCATCGCAATATATCATGTTTTTTGCTCAAAGCTGTGTGGGAAGCACATGTCATGCAGAGATTCGTTGGCACTCCGTAGGCCAGCTTTACTGGTGCTGCTGGAAGTAACTAATTGATTACACTGACGTAATCCTTTTTTAGGCTCAGAACAATGAACATTGCAGTGATCAACAGCAAAAAGTGCATCATGTTCAAAAGACACTGCCCCAGGAATGGAAAAATATTTGCAGCAAAACATTACACAAGAAGAAGGTGGAATACCAAATGAACAAAAATGACAGGGTAATTTCCAGTGAGACCCCACTAATTTCATGACTTTGCCTGCTTATTACACAGCAATTCCAATGTCTAGTGCCACATAGCAAAAAGTGTCACCGATTTTGATTAAATCCAGTGATGTTTGGATTTAGTTTGTGCCGTTCATGCCTTCTTCACATTTGCTGTTTTCTAGATGAGTTGGTGTGGCAGACCACCCTGCCCTCTACAACGTCCCCCACCCTGCTCCCCATGACCACAACCCCAACCACCACCACAACTGACCCCCCAACTCCTGAACCAGAGGCCAGGTCCTTCAACAACAGCCCCTCCAATGAGTTTGACCTCAGCGGGAAGAAACGCTTTACAGGTATGCCTTATGCCTAAGAAGAAAGTGATGTATTAACTGTGCAAGCGAGCAGCAGTGTTCACCAGTGTACATGTGTGTGTGTGTGTGTGTGCGCGCGCACAATACACTAACAAAACATACCAATGCAGCTATTTCAGTGCCACTGTCTAAGCGCTTAACCTTGTCGTTCTCAGATGTAGACTTCATGGCGTTGAGCTTAAACTTGTCATCACTCAGGTCTGGTTTAATATCATTATCTACAGTGTAGTTTGATGGATCAGTATTTAAAATAAGCTTAACCTCTTCAGGAATGATACTTTTTGTAATTGACTGAACAACTTTTATTTTGGCTGTGTCCTCAGTAATGACATTTTCCCTTGGGTGCCCGTTTTTTTCTCTCTTAGGAACAGTGTTTATTAAGACGTTCATTTGAGTCATAAGTATTGTAGTGTTTGATCAGGTGCGTGCTCGCATTCTAAGTTGCTGCATGTGTGAGTGTGCGTCACACCACCACGTTTTTCTCAAACCCATAAATAATGATGAACATTTTGGTTGCCGTTCTGTTTTCATTTCACAGGAGAGAAATTAACTCTGGCTCTCTATCTTGGCCTATTCAGTCGCACATCATAAATCCACACTTTGACTAACTTGTATATTTACATGATTACCCCTGGGCCAAGAAAAACCCTGTTAGGTGAGGGTGTTCCATTGTTGCATTTGGTCTGGCAGAAACATCAGTTTTATTTTTTATTTGGGATGCTGTAACTTATGGATAACCTGAAATTACCTCACTCTCTTTTCGACCCCTCTGTGACTCTCTCCAACAAAGTTTAATCGTGGTCCCATTGCTTGCAGGATTGTGTTCCATCTCAACATTAACAAAGCTGATTAAATGTGATCCCTTGTCTAGATTGAAAAGTATGATTTGTTGATTATTTGAAATGAGTTAGAGTTAGTCCTGGGCTGAGTAAAAGGCTCAGACTAGGTCGTAGCCAATCCAACAAACTTTTCTGTGAATGTCTCGGTGTACGTAATAATTTGGACCAGGTCTGTATGTTAAGCGTCAGTACGTGACAGTCTGAGATTTGGAGACAACAAACTCAGTTAAGGAAATTTGCCAGGACAAAATGGCCACGCTTAAGGCTTTTACAGTGCTTTTAAATCCCACACGTATTTTAAGAGCCAGGGTCTTGAGTACAAGGGTGTGAGCGAACTGTCCTGACGCGTCATGGCCGCGGGTGATCGCAGGTATACAGGAAGCTGTGGTGTCAGCCGAGGCCAGCAAGTGTTCTTAAGGGTCCTGCTGTCTATTTGCCGCTTTAATATGTTAGCTTTGGCCTCCACCGTTGTGTCTGTGTGTTCCATCCATATCCGCTACTCAAGGTGGAATAACAGACTGAAAAATAAATCACACCGAACAGGAATTAAAACATCACCTCAATCACCCTCTCCTTACCTCCTCCTGCCTCTGCTAAGAGAGGCTGTTGTCGGTGGTTCTAATGATTATGCGTGGCCTAAGTTCTTGCTGAGTCAGAGAGCGACAGTTCCATTTCTCAGTTAACTGCGTTGGCATCGCAAGGTTGGACAGTACCCTAATCGACATGTCCCAGTAACAGCTGTGTAAGCTTGAATTTTGTCAGACCTCAGTTTTGGAATGCATCAAGGTCATAGGACGGAAGCAGGGCTGCTGGTTAGCCAGCACCACCAATTGGAACTTGGTTCCAGTGGTTTGGTTAGTTCATGATGCTTGCAACAGAGGAATGTATACTGAATGCCGTAGGCCTATGTGCTGACAGATTTGGATGAAAATCTGCTGAATAGACTTTTTAGAACAATGTTATTGCAAGCATGATGTTTCACAATCACTGGCCTCCAATCCAGGTCATGACTTTCTGGGACAACCATGTGAGCAGAGGTCGGCGAGGGCATGGCAAACTCATCTGAAGCTCATCATGTCCATTAAACAAAAAGACAGAATCAAAAAAGAATCAAAATAACAGAGAAATAATATAGAACTTGCTGATGTCAGCAGTGAAAAGAGGTCCCTTGAGGGCCAGACATCCTCTCTTGTATTTATTAGTTTAATATATTCAGTTCAACACAGCAGCCAGCTTTCCGACATCTACCATACCTCTCCACAAAGGTTTATTTCTCTCAATCTCTCATTCTGTCTCTCTCTTTTTCTCTGTCTGTCTTAGACTCAGGTACTCCTGTTTATGAAAGGGTTGGTCAAGCCTCTCAAAGAGCCGAGAATGCAGAATAGGTAACTGAATTAACAAACTTACAAACATTTAGCAGCAGCTAAAATTGCATTGGGTTCCTGGGTACAGACATACACATACAATGCTGTGCAAGTCTCAGACAACCTGAGAAAATTGCTTAGAGACATTTGTCTAAACAGTAAGTGTTTATTTGTTTGAAGAAACATTGTATAACATCGAAGTAAACACAAAGAAACATGAATACAATGAAAAGTTTAAAAAAATGTAGGTTTTTAAAACCAGTCTGTATTTTTTGTAGCCTACCTTAGAATGGAAAACTTGAGGAATTAGCTTTGGTAGACTGTAATTCTTTTAAGTAGTCCTGTGGTAAATTCTTTCAAGGTTTTTGCAGGATTTGCCGTAACTCTTGCTTTGACTTTTGGCTGCTTTTTGTTCTTTTCCCTGTCCAAGATATCCCACACAGCTTCAATTATGTTGAGGTCGGTGCTCTCAGGTGGCCAATCTAATATTATGAGTGTTCCATCTGCAGAATTCCATCTTAATCGCAAAGTGTTTGGGGTCATTATTCTGGTGAAAGATAGGGTATTGCCAATCAGTCAAAATGGCCATCCAAGGAAGAGAGCTTTTGGGCATTTGGTCATTTTTGAAAAATTTATATTTTTACCTCCTTTACCACCTTTTTACATTTTTTTTATTGCCAAATTTGTATTGATTAAGTCTTGATTACGTGTTTGTTTCCCTCCATATTTTGTGGCAAAAACAAAAAACGTGTTGAAGGTTGCTAGTGATTATACCAAATAATTTTTTCCATTCAATTGTTTCCGTGGTTTTTGACCTTATGCATTGACTACTCCACATGGCATGGTGAAGAGACAATCTCAGTTAGTCACAGTCAGTAGGGATGGCAAAGCACCGGTGAGACACCTTAAACAGCCTGTGTAATGAAGACTTACTCATCTCGTTTGTCGTCCTCATACTCAAGTCTTGTGGTTCCCTCTTGACTCTCCTTCTATTGGTTGGAGGCTTTAACAACTGAAAACCCAGAATATTGTAGTCTAGACCTACTCAATCATAGTAATTTTTATTATTTTGTTTTGCTTTTTTGAGATTCTTCCTGCAATAAAAAGGTCTGTAGAAGTTAAATAAATTATTATTATAGTTATTATTAGATGACTCTGCCTGATGTTGAGCAAGCACTTCACTGGATTTCCTTCTGTCCCTCAAGTGAGTGAGTTTTAAGTACAGTTCTTCAGATGCTGTTTGCTGCATTCAACTTGTTTTCTGTCTTCAACTTGCCCAGTTTCTTCAAATTTTTTTAACATTACTTCTAGCCATCTCACAAGATATCTATTATCTTTGTAACTTTCATTGCATTATTGTATTTTTTGTTTCAATGTTATGTTGTGTTGTTATGAGCAAATAAATAGTTGCTGCCCAGATAAAAAGCTTCAAACCATTTAAAAAATGACATAAGCCTTTTCCAC
Organism: Esox masquinongy; assembly: GCA_016801175.1. Taxonomy (NCBI): domain Eukaryota; kingdom Metazoa; phylum Chordata; class Actinopteri; order Esociformes; family Esocidae; genus Esox; species Esox masquinongy. Next base: position 25,298 of record JACXGI010008789.1, read on the forward strand.
AATTATCTGAAGATTTGTACAGAGCTTATGATGTATGTCAGTAGAGTGTTGAAAGGGGAGTGTACTGTAAGTTAGCAGCAGCACTAGCTACATCTGCTTCCTCTGAATGTAGATCTAAAGGCAGATTTAAATAGATTATTGAAGACATATTTTCAGGTCTACAAAAAAGATACCAGGTGGGAACAGACGTGCGTAATAACATACAGGCACAGGCACACCAGTGAATGTGAAGAATGTATTCCTGGTAGATTTGTGCCTATAAGTAAAACAGTATTGTATCATGGTGAAATGCTCTCAACTTTACTGTGTTCAAAAACAATGGCTGAAAATTAGGATAATTCAGACGCACAAACAATCTCTCTTAGAGCGGTTTAGTTCAGTCTCATTGTAATGTCCGACTGAGCCGACGTGCATTTACCATGAACGCTGAAACGTTCCATTTGCATGTCAATCCCGCTTTAAGGCTGATCTTAACTGAGCCATAGAAGCCAATGAGGACAGAGACCTGTCGTTATGGGACTACACTACAGTTGTCTGTCTCAAGTCTAGCCAATTTCTCATTCCCATCGGCAGCCCAATCAGACTGGGAATTCTGTCCACAGCTGTGTATGGATCCAGCTGGCACTAGTTCCAACAGACAGAGAGAATGAAAGACAGACAGACAGTAGAGATGAGACTAGAGGTCTCTCATGACCTGTTACCCAGCAAAAACAGGACGTCCTAAAGACGTCCAGACCTGACATTACGGACAGTCCTAATGACATATTTTTGGTTGCAGGGTTACTACATAAAATCACTTACTCTGATATATTGAAGGGACTCCAAGAAGTAGCATATATTTAAATACTCCCGTTTACTGTCTACCAGCAGATGTTACAAGATTGCCTTCTTGTATTGAAAACAATCATTTGAGTGATTGGGGAAAATGAAGTCCAACAAAAACCTAAGCTATTCTTGGTATAGCTTAGGTTATATAAATGTCAATATTAAACATCTTTAAATAACCACACCTCCCATCGCTGGTTTCCCTCCCTCCAGCTCCATATGTGAACTTCATCAAGAAGGACCCAGGCGCTCCGTGCTCACTGACCGAGGCTCTGGAATACCTACAAGTGGACATCCTGGAAAGCCTGATGAGTAAAGACAGCCTGACCAGCAATCAGAAACAACCGCCCAAGAACAAGCCCCACAACATTACTGTGGTCGCCATGGAAGGCTGTCACTCATTTGTCATCCTGGACTGGGCCATCCCACTGAAGGACGACATGGTGTCAGGTAAGTGGATTGCAATATCCCATAGTGTGACTAGCAGGATTGGTCACATATTACTGTAGAAGTAACATGCTCTACACAGACCAGTTTTACGAGGATTATGTTGAAACGTGTTGGTGCGTGCAAATACACATTGGTGCGCAGTTTGAAAAGATTTGAATTATTATGTATTTTTCTTTTTCTCGTTAAATTGATCTGCTTTAACTAAAAGTCTTGCATTGAACTATTTATGAAGTACCTTTTTTCTTATTGTGAAATACCCTCACAAAAAGGTCCTGGGTACAGTATAAAAACGTACAATTACAACTAGGGCGATCCACCTCAGTATGGTTTTACTGTTTCAGAATTAGATGTGTCCGGGCACTGGATGAATAAATAGACTGCATAAACATGAATACAGCTTGAATTAATCTTGTCCTTAATCTAACTTCACTGTTTCTTACCTGACCCATTCTTTATGCTTTTTCAACGATTGTAATAGATCAGCAGACAGAATAACTCAATGTTGGTTTTGCCAGACCCCAATGTTTTATACATCATTAACAGAATTCTGACTTGTGTAAATACTTAACCCCAACCCAGCCCAGGCCATGTGTTCAACAACAGAGTGATTCTTATCTAGAGAGAGACAGAGAAATCTGTTGTGTTGTGAGATTTACTTGTAGACAGTATTCAGGTCAGAGGCAGGGGTTCAGACAGCCCCAGAGATGCTGTGTATTGTCTTTGGCGGTACAACAGAAGCATCTAGTCTTGTTGAGGACTGGGCCAATTTCTGATTTCTAAAACAGATAGATGTTTTACTATCGCAGACCCTCACAATCTTTCTTTCCATCTCTGTTTCCTAGTATTTTGCTCCCAAAGTCTCTGCAGTTTTCTTTCTTTGCATCCATTCCTCCCTTTCTCTATCTTGCTCTCTTCATTACTCCATGTCTTCCAGCCCAACATCACTTGCACTGTCCAATCTCTCTCTTTCTACATGTTGTAGTTTTCCAGATGCTGTAACTTGTGGCACATATCCTTAACCCTCCTATTCCTACAGTTAATTAATGTTGTTTGGTGTAATTTCCTCTTTATCCCTTTTCCCTCCATCTCTCCACATTCCCCTCTCACTTTATTTCCTATCTATCTCTCTCTTTCTCATGTGGTTTTCCAGATGTGTTACAAGTGTGGCTCTCATTCATGTTGTTTGTAATTTTCTCTCAAGCATGATCGCTGGGTTATTTGTTAGCATCTTCTACAGATGCTCTTGTCTTTCGTAATTTGTCAGAAACATGAACAGAGGACTGAGGAATGAAAAAGAGAATAGGCAGGGGTGACAAACAAGGAGGGAGAAAGGAAGAAGAGAAAGAAAAGAGTGACAGGTTGCAACAGCGCTTCGGGTTTCCCACTTCTGGTTTACAAAATACAGTGAGAGGGAAAAAGTGAAAGAGAATGGCCTGTAGATTCAGGGGCCGCTGCCAACAGTTCACATATATGCTGCAGTAGGGATGACACTCTGGCCCACTACTCTATTAGTGAAAAGTCTCCTCTAACTTTCTTCACTGTCTCTATCAAATAAAGCATTACAAATGCCAAAAAATATGTATTAAAAAAGTAAGAAGAAAGCACACAATTATTTCTTTCGTATTAGTCCTCATCCTCTTCTCCTCCTTGAGCCAGCTGTGTTGGCAAGTCTCCAAGAGAAATATTAGGCCTATAAACATTGAAAAGGAACACATCTTGGCGGGAGGTGGAACACTCCCTGGCAGAGTGGCATGATCTGAGCTTTGTCTGACCTTAGGACTCACCCCAGGGATTTATGGAGGATTACCCTCCATGTGTGAGAGATGAGAGGCAAAACAAAAGGCTGGCTCTGTGTGGGTTATGGTTGGCTGATCTACAATGTATTGGGTTGTTTGAAGTCTAAAACCACTAAAAAGAAAATCTTTCCAGTCAGGCCGCTTTTACTTTTTGCTAACCATCAAAACTTACATGGGCACCTCTTTCTTTCTTTCTCAAATGTAAAAATGCATTTTTTTTTAACCATTTCTACTCTGTAACCTCTGGAGAACTTTCCCCCTTGAACCTATCCATGTGTGTGACCCATACAGGCTACATGGTTCACAGCGCCTCCTACGATGACGTGCTTAACAACCGGTGGTCCTCTAGCACATCCAGCGGCACACACCTGGCTGTTGAAAACCTCAAACCCAACTCCAGGTGAGAAACGCGGTGTAGGTTTGTGTGTGTGAAATGTCCATGTGGCTGGCTATAAAACACACAGGAATGTAATAACAGCAGACATAGTGGAACAGTAGAATGTAGTTACAGTAGACATCACAAGCACACACACACACGCTCACACTCACAGATATGAAAAAAAAAGCTTTATTGCGATGTAGGTGTTTCAGAAACCGTGTGCTGTAAGTCACAGGTTCCAGCTTTTATAAACAAGCATGCAGAAACATCTTTTGTTGTTTCTACATGGGTCCGTTGTTATTACTTAAAGTAACTGTTCCTCAAATTTTATAGAAAAAGGTTATGGATACAAAATAATGTAATTTCAGAATTAGACACAGCCAACTAAAAACAGTTTTTGGGTCAAATGGAGCACATTGGTCTGTGTAATGTGAATGATATGAGAGATATGAGAGAGAGAGAGAGAGAGAGAGAGAGAGAGAGAGATGCTCTGTTATACATCGGACAACAGTTAATGCAGAACATGTGTTGAAATATCATGAGCGGGAAACCTGACCAGCCATGGCTTGTGGCTGGGTAAAGGGCAGACACACACAAAACACTCATGCACTTACACAGCTCTGGGTGATATGATTCGTGTGTATATCTTAAAATGTGAGAATCCAACGAAAACAGAACAACGTTCCTAAGGGAAACAAGGTGTCTGGCAGGTGGTTAGTTAGCTTCTCCAAAAAGCTGTAAAGCTTTCCCTCTGTGGCACCCGCTCTGCTACACACCGTACCCAAAATTACGCTTGGTCAGGAAGACAGGTTCACGGGATGTACAGACATTTCCCTTACGTCTGGTAGCAAGACCTGAGTGAACAATTGAGACCCAAGCATTAGCCATGCTCCAACAGACACATGTAGGCCTAAACAGATCAGCACGATTTGTATCTGGCACACAGACACACACACACACACATACGGTCAGGTGTCGTACGACAACTCCACAGACTTGATAAATGCTCATCAATGGTCAGTGCACACACAAACAAACACAAATGTTTTTAAATTGCTACATTTATAATATAGAGGTATACTGAGCTTGCTCCATGCTTTACACAGTATTATCACTTTCAGATAGGAATTGTTTTCATGTTCTCTTTTCATACAGAAAAATGTTTACCCCATTTTTGTCATTATGAGTATTCTTTATAGCCATTGCTGTACACAGGAATTCTATTCAGTGACGTAACCTAGTGTTGTGGAGCCATCTTTAGGATCATTACATTTGGTTAATTTCCCGAAATAACCCAATGTAAAACAATAAATCTGTAATTTAAATATTGATGTTGTTATGGACATTCTTTGATGAGAAAGTCTTAGCATGCCATTTTACATCAAGCTACCAAGTTTCAGAGGTGTGATCCTTGAATTACGAGACAAGCTTTCTTAAACATATTTGGTGTGTATCATTTATTGCTGTTACTATGTGCAGTTTGCACACTTGTGAAAGAAATGAATAAAAAACAACTGAAATATCAATGTTTTTAAAAGTAAGTGCAGTAGCCATAGGGGAGAGCGGGGTGAATTGAGACAGTTTTTACTTGAGGCGTCTTTAAAGTGAAGGCATGACAGTAATGTCTCCAACTAAAATATGAACATATATTTCATGATGTCGTGCATCCCTGGGAATAATCACTTCGGATCTAAAATAAACAGTTTTTAAAAAAAAAGTGATCTCTTGGCTCAACTTGCCCCCGATGAGGGCTAAGTTGAGCCTAGGGAGAGGATAAGTTGAGCCACATTGGGGTAAATTGTGACATTGATTATGTTGAAGTAAAAATGAACATTTTCACCTCATATAGGCTAATGCAGACAGATTATTGTCCCCATCGTCATTCAGGTCATCCTCTGAACTGTCATAGTCAGTGGTGACATTAAGCAAAATGTTTATGTAACTTTCCTCTGAGCTACTGTAGACAAGTGTTTTCTTCTTGGTTTTGATTTGTTTTGACCCTTTCAGGGCCTTTTTCTTCTCTTTTTCAGTCCTTTTATTTTCTCTGTCATTGTGTGCATTTCCAGCTCTAGCTTTTGTGGTGCATTGGTCAAGATTTTTGTTTTTACTTTCTTCCTTTTCATTCTAGGTTTAGTTGCTGTGGCTTTAGGGAAGGGAAGTATGTTTCCAGGAGACACATACCCCAAATGGGCAGGAGAACCAGTAGCATCACTTATGGAGAAGTGTTCAAGATTCATGATTCTGTTTAATGGTTCAGGCAGAGTAGCAGATGGCTCCTCTGGGACTGGAACTGCTGATGAGAAATCAGGACTCATGGTATGGGTTGATGGTACAGGGAGGTCATTGGCTCAACTTACACCAACCCTTTTGGCTCAAATTACCCCATCCCAACCATTTCAACAAACTTGTATCATCCAGCAGTTTAGAGCTAAAGTCATGCTAACAGTATAGCCTCATGTTGTAACTTTCTAAAGCACTAACACATGTGGGAGATTTTTTTAAAATTGTCTGTAATTGTTCAGACACAAGAATATTGACTCCTTGAACATAAAAAAAATCACTTGAAATGACAAAAAACTGTTTTTTGAACTTAAATGTGCTTACCACTCATTCCATGTGCCTCTCTCCATCACAGGGTGGATAAAGTGGATGACTCTTCAAAAATCATTGGTCACATGACCGATTTTGTCTGTGCTGGCCTAGAAAAAGGGGAAGCTCAAATTCCCCACAGGCTCAAATCACCGTTTTCTCCCCTACAGGGGGAATATATGTGCTTCAACACTGTTGTTGCTTGCTCCTTGGGGTTTCAGGCTAGATGTTTTGTAAATACACTTTGTGACAACTGCTGATGTAAAAAGGGCTTTAAAAATAAATTGAATTGATTGATATAAACACCAGCGTACAAGGAGGTAAAATAGTTTTAAATTTACAGTGGCAACAGCCACTGTTAATTAATTTGATCATCAGGGTGATCAAATTAAGATTCTGCTTCTGTAGACACGCACACAGACTACACACCAATCTTACACCTGCTGAACAATAAGCCCAAGAATGCTGCTAACTAAAAAACCAAATGTCAGGAAGCTATTCTATATGTGTGAAATTTGATTTTACACCAGAGAACTGCATACTGAAGGGTGCATTCCGCAATGATTAGCCACTTGTTGTAGAAGTGGCGCTGTTGAGCCAAAACAGGCCCCTGAAAATGATCTACTACTGTATGTCATCTATTTACTGACATGTGCCTCATGTAATCAAAACCACTTGCTTTCAAAGTGTATTCACATATAAACAACAAATTACACCACCTACCCAAAGTGAGAGGTTTCAAGAAAGATTGTGTTATATGCAATTTTCATAGAATGCATCCTTATGTTACATCTAGATCTGAAACCACAGTATATTTAATTTTTTTCACTGTATTTTTTCACTCTCTTTCCCTTCCTATGCCTTCTTTTAACTTTTCCTTTATGATATTTTGCTCAGAGTTTCCGAGAGGCCCAAGTGATTGGATCCAGGCTGGCAGACTTTACATCGTTAGAGGGTTTTGGTGGAAATTAGCGGACCGTGAAGTTACTGTTCGTAACCCTACAGCAGAGCAAGAACACATTCTCGTGTACACACACACACACACACACACACACACACACACACACACACACACACACACACACACACACACACACACACACA
>JACXGI010008790.1:5685-32542 GCA_016801175.1 Esox masquinongy
TGAGCCTGGGTCCTCTCTAGGTTTCTTCCTAAATTTCGGCCTTCTTAGGGAGTTTTTCCTAGCCACTGAAATTCAACACTACTGTTGTTTGCTCCTTGGGGTTTTAAGGCCGGGTGTTTTGTAAAAGCACTTTGTGACAACTGTTGATGTAAAAAGGGCTTTATAAATAAATTTGATTGATTTGATTGATTGATTGATTGAAAAGGGAGTTTAGAGATAGGACGATAGTTCGAAGGTACTGAGGTATCCAGATTCATTTTTTAATGAGTGGCTGCACTACTGCTTGTTTAAAATAGTGGTACAGAACCTGAAGAAAGGCTGCTATTTATGATTACTTGGATGTTGGGTACAATGGTGTTCCACACCTCTTTAAAAAGGCGAGGTGGGACAATGTCAGTGGGAGAACCTGAGGGTTTCATATGTGCAACAATATTTTTAAGAGTAGAAAGAGATATAAGTTCAAACTGGGTGAAAACAGCTGTACATTCTATAGAAATGGAGGGGTCAAAAGCAGGAGGTGAGATGCTTGCTCTAATGGTGGCAATCTTGTCCACGAAACAGTGGAAAAAATTTTCACAGGCCTCAGGAGATGGTTCATGATAGGTGGATTGGGGAGTATTAAGAACAATAGTATTAAATAGTGTTAATAGTACTAAAAAGAACATGAGGTTTGAGAGAGTTTTTTTAAAATGAAATCAGAGAGGTACTGAGTCTTCTCAGCTTTAACAATTCTGTGATAATTGTGCCAACTTTCTTTAAGAATGTTATAAGATACCTGCAGGTTGTCATTCTTCCATTTGCACTCAGCTTTCATACACTCCCGTTTCCTACACACTGTGATCATACACCTGCACTCTTAGCTTAAAGTCAATGTCATCAGCAGCCAATGATCACCAATGGATACAATATTCTGTGATGCGAAGCAAGCAGAATCACATGGTCAACCTGTATGGACAGAGTTGAGGTTGTTGCGTCAAATGCAAATCATCATCCTTTGGCAGAGTGCTTCCCAACACACCTTTTCTCCTTAAATATCGTGATTAATTCCATATAAAGTTTTATCTTGAAGGCAGCCCCATGTTACAGTTATCTAACAAATAGTTGCCAAATCTTCAAAAACATTTCCTGTCTGAGTTGTTCAGTGCAACTCTTCCTAACCCTAACCCTGTGTTGTTCGGTGCATTTAACAAATATACCCTGAAACTTGAAAAATATATAACACGAGGTAGGCCTATCGCCTATCATTGTTCTGAGAAAAATGTGTTGATTAGATAAGTAAAACACATTTAAATGGGTCAGCTAATATTATATGGCATTGGTCCTACTCAGACTTCATTGGTCAATAATGCCAACACCTTTTTTAACCAGAGCATGTATATCTAACGTAGTCATGGACAAAGAGAATCAAACTAAAAGTGGTTTCTAGAAGTGGAAAAACACATAGAACTACATATTAAATAGACATTATGGTGAATACATTAACATTCACACTGTAGTCAAATGTCCCCCTAACCCAATATCAGTGTCACTCCTATGCCCTTGGCTATAACCGTGGTTGGAGTTAGGAGTTTCTGGTTGTGGTGAGGTTAGGCTTTTGCGTTTAAGATTAGGTTAGAGCTAGGGAATATAGAAATTGATATGGTAATGTTTGAGGTCGCCATAGAAGTAGTAAGTGTGTGTGTGTGTGTGTGTGTGCGCGCGTGTGTGCGCGTGTGTGCGCGTGCGTGTGCATGCTATGATGGTGAAAATACAGTTTGTTTTTTCTCTAAAAATGTCTGGGTTTTTTGTCTTTAGAATTTGAGATATGATCTGATATGACTTGTCTTCCACTGCATTTTTTTTTTCATACTGTACAGCTTGTACTTCATAGAGTTAGTTTAACACATTTAGTTCACAGCTTGGAACCCCTTTCACTATTCTTCATATTCTTTCACTATGTATTCTCTGTGCATCATGAGTCACCAGCTAAGAAGTTACACTGACTGCAAATCTTATGAATACAATATGAGAATTGAGTGTTATTACCTCGTTATATACTTTAATCTAATCATGTGTGTGTGTGTGTGTGTGTGTGTGTGTGTGTGTGTGTGTGTGTGTGTGTGTGTGTTTATGTTTGATTTTCTAGGCGATAATCAACAGCACAATCAGCCCCAACATGACCTTCACCAAGACATCTCAGAAATTTGGTCAGTGGGCCGACAGCAGAGCTAACACTGTTTATGGCCTGGGCTTTTCTACTGAACACCACCTTGCCAAGGTACACCCTTACACAAAGTCACATGCACACTTGAGCATCTCTTAACACTAGAACTGCCAGACATTTCAGACCAATAGTATCAGCCAGAGCCAAATGACCGTTCTCATCATTAACATAACGAATCGGCCCTATTAGCATGAACATTCTCCTCCACAGGATCACCATCTAGCCAGAGCATCAGTTCATCTACTGGGTCGTCTTGAAACTATATAGAATAGTCTACAAGCAATGATTTACAAAATTTGTTTGTTTTAAATGGTTAGTGAATTTGAAAAAATACAATAATGTGTTTGTATTGAAGGTCTTATGATATGAAAAAAAATGACTAAAAAGAGAATACAGAGAACGATTATTTCTAAGAACACAGGCTATAGTATTTTAATTTGTTTATTAGTCCCTACAAATGTACATAATGAAAATTACACAATGAAATTTTTCAAAGATAAATCCATTAAAATTTAGTTTTCATTTTGATCTCGTTTTGATGTACAAGGTAAAGTAAGAGACATTATCGACCAGTTTGTGACGATCAAAGGATATACTCATGAATAGCCGTACATAGGCCAAAAGCACGGTTGCTTGGTAAACACAATACAGTTCAAAGAATGAATAACAAATAGGCTACAGCCTATTCACAGAAATAAAATTGATAGAACCAAGGATATGTAGCCTTTTCAGAAAAAACATTTCAGTGTATTATTCAATGAATTTTATTTGTAAATTTGATCAGCAGAGTAAAAGGATGATCAAAGGATGATTTACAGTAGCCTACACTGTCACGGTGCCTCCTGTGATCGCCTTCCTCCGGGGAAGCTCGACTACATTGCTCCCTGTCACCATCCATTCTTACAGTTGCTACAGTAGCACCGCATTCACGGAACATGCCAGACTCTCTACTATTACGCACACCTGTTCCTCATCACATCACCCTGGACTTCCCATCATTATGCACACTGGATCCTCACTACTACAGCCTATAACTGCCCTTGGGGTTGTTGGAGTCTTTGTGGAGTGTTGTCTGCTAGTTGTCCGTGTGTGTGTTTGTTGTTTTTCTCGCCTAGTGTTCTTGCTCCTTTGTATCAGATCTAGTCGTTTTAGCCTTCATGGTATTATGCATTATGCTTTGCAGCTTAGTAAACCCTTGTTTCACCGTTAATCCTGTGCTTGGGTTCCTTGCTTACCACACCGTAACATACATGAATAATGAAACTTAAAAATGTAAATTGAAATAGACAAGTACATTTACTGAAGAAAATGGGGTGTGCTTGCTAGCTGTTTAAAAAGTATTTATGGTTTGAAATAGTGTTTACCTATCGAAAGGTTTGGAGTCTATATTTTTTAAGGTAAAAAGATATTGGCGGTGAGGGTAATTAGCAATAAACTAGCATACATGACATAGTTAAAGCTCATAAAAGTTTTACCAATCGTAGATTTCATGTCTGTAGCTGGAACAGTTCAAATAATACAGCCTAGTAGTTAATTAGCATATGTAAAATCGATAATCGTTTTATTATTTCCAGAGGGGATAGCTTAAATGTGTGAAACAAAGTTGGTTTTGTGTTTGTAGCTCGAACGGTTAAAAAAATACAGCCTAATTGTTAATTAATGCTAATTAAGCAAATTAGCGTACGTTAAATCGACAATCATATCTTATTTAAAGTAGGAATAGCTTAAACTGGCGTAAAAAAGTTGGTTTCGTGTATGTAGCTCGAACGGTTCAAAAGGTCTAATTGCTAATTAATGCTAATTACGCAAATTAGCATACATAAAATCGATAAACATTTGAATTGGGGTAGCCTAATCTGGTGTAACAAAGTTGGTTTCGTAGCTGTAGCTCGAACGGTTTCAAAGATACCACCAAACAGTTAATTAACAGTAATTATGCTAATTAGCATTTGTAAAATCAATTACCGTTTCATAGTTGGCAGTAGGGACAGCCTAAACTTGTGAAACAAAGTTGGTTTCGTGTCTGTAGCAATTCTTGCTAATTACGCAAATTGCACACGTAAAATTACGTTTTGTGTCATTATATGAACAGGGGATAGCTAAACTGGTGAAGCAAAGCTGGTTTCATGTCTGTAGCTCGAATGGTTCAAAAGATACAGCCAAATTGCTAATTAATTCTAATTACGCAAATTAGCATATGTAAAATCGATAAACATTTCCAAATTTGAAGTAGGGATAGCCTAAACTGGTTTCACAAAGTTGGTTTCGTGGCTGTAGCTCAAACGGTTTAAAGGATACAACCTAACAGTTAATTAACAGTAATTACGCTAATTAGCATTTGTAAAATCAATTATTGTTTCATAGTTTGCAGTGGGGATAGTCTAAACATGTGAAACAAAGTTGGTTTCATGTCTGTAGCTCAAATGGTTCAAAAGATACAGCCTCGTAGTTAATTAGCTCAAATGGTTCAAAAGATACAGCCTCGTAGTTAATTTACGCTAATTACGCAAATTTGCATACCATTTCATAAATTGCAGTGGGTATAGCCTAAATGTGTGAAACAAAGTTGGTTTCATGTCTGTAGCACCAACGGTTCAAAAGATACAGCCTAATAGTTAATCAACACTGTATAATTGCTCATTTACATAGTTAGGATATAACTGAAAATGACTCTTGAAGCGTTCGTGCTACAGCCACGAAACCAACTTTGTTTCACACGTTTAGCCTATGCCCAGTTCATATGGTGGAAGGTTTATTGATTTGTGTGAGGAGATGTCTATGTCTATGGACACTTTTTTCCCTTTGAAATACATTGGTGGCTCATTTAAATATTGATATAGTTTATAATATAATAGCTATCAAGAAAATCTGCTCAAGCAACCCGAGTTCGAGCATTTGGGACGTTTGTGAGTTGGTTTTGTGTTTATAGCTTTTACCGTTTAGGCTGTTGAGCTGGAGGAATAATAAGAAGTATGGGAGAAACCTATAGTTGTGCTTTTCCTTTGGCAAGCACACCTAATAAAAATAATAAGAAGAAGTATAAGAAGAAGTATAGGAGAAACCTATAGTTGTGCTTTGCCTTTGGCAAGCACACAAACTAATAATGATAATAAGAAGAAATATGGGAGAAACCTATAGTTGTGCTATGCCTTTGGCAAGAACACCTAATTAGCAGAGTAAAAGGATGATCAAAGGATAACTTACAGTAGTGTTGGTTTGTTTCTTTTTTTTTGCAAGGAGGCTCAGGCATTGGAGGGGGTGGCTCATTATCAGAATCAGATGAAAATATATTTCTATTCCGGGATCTATTTCTATCTGACTCCATCTCATCTAAATTTTGCAGCATCTGCAGTGCTGTCAGGGCGTCGAATTGTCAGGTTCTGTTTGCCATTGTGAACTAAATGCTGTAAATTGTGTCTGAGTTGTGTCTGACTTTCTCACCAAATTCAGATTATATACAATTTCTACCCTCATCTCAATCTTCATCATTACACTTCAGTCACATGCATAGGTGTGTCTGTGTTGATCAGGGGGTATCACCCATTCATCTGTTGACGTAATTGCTATTTCATTGCTATTCATTAGATTAGATTCAACTTTATTGTCACTGAAATGCAGGGATAGTGGCAATGACGTTCCCGAGTTAGACATGTACATGTAACAACTGAAAAAATATGTAAACAACATGTACACAATTTCAAAGAAGGATTTACCGTAGCCTACATGAAAATATAGAAAATTCATTTTTCGATTGTATTGATGAAAAACAGTACCGTGTAATACATTTGCTGAATTGATAATTGGTGATCGTTGATAATTGGTGACGAGTCAAATTTTCAGCTTTGCCCAACACCTGGTCATCTAATGGTTAGACGGAGACCTGGAGAGGCCTACAAGCCACAGTGTCTCGCACCCACTGTGAAATTTGGTGGAGGATCGGTGATGATCTGGGGATGCTTCAGCAAGGCTGGAATCCGGCAGATTCATCAAACAAAGCCGAGCTATTTGAATTTTTGTGCCAGGAGTGGCATAAAGTCACCCACCAGCAATGTGACAGACTGGTGGAGAGCATGCCAAGACGCATGAAAGCTGTGATTAAAAATCAGGGTTATTCCACCAAATATTGATTTCTGAAGTCTTCCTAATTTCAAACATTAGTATTTTGTTGTTGAAAAATGAATATGATTTTTTTTCTTTGCATTATTTGGGGTCTGAAAACAACGCATCTTTTTTGGGTTATTGTTATTATTTTCTACAAATAAATTCTCTAAATGGCAATATTTTTATTTGGAATTTGGAAGTAATGTTGTCAGTAGTTTATAGAATAAAACAAAACAGTTCATTTTTCTCAAACGCATACCTATGAATAGTAAAACCAGAGAAACTGATAATTTTGCAGTGGTCTCTTAATTTTTTCCAGAGCTGTATGTTGAATTGTCAAGTAGCCTATATTGTTTCTATTATGTTTCAATAATAGCCTAATTAAATAATTGAATGGTCTTGGAAATATTGTATTTCATTTGTAAATTCATTCAAATTCAACCAAGACTCATATCATCCATCTGGGAGTTTCACACATTCATCCACTGACATCATGCATTCAGTAAGGGGTGATTAGCAAGCAAGCAAGTTGTATTATATAGCACAATTCATACATTCAATGTGCTTTACAAAGAAAAAGATAAATATAAAAATACAATAGAATAAAAACAAATACTAGAATAAAAACAATAAACAACAATAAAACATCATAATATTAATACATCAAATAAGAAAATAGAATAAAAAAAATAAAAACGTAACTGGTGGATTCCGTAATACATTCCAAGAGGAATCTATAAAAGCTGTAAGGCTATACTGTGTGGTTAAGTTTAAGCGCTCATTTCATAGGTGTGAGAAAAGACAAGTGTCTTTAACCTGGATTTAAAAATTGATACGTTTGGGGCACATCTAAGATCTTCTGGTAGTTTCTTCCAGTTGTGTGCAGCATAACTGCTAAACACAGCTTTGCCATGTTTAGTTTGGACTCTGGGCTCTACTAGCTGACCTGAGTTCATGGATCTAAGAGCCGTGCTCGGTTTGTTCTCTTCAAACATATCAGAAATGTATTCGAGGCCTTAACCATTTAGTGATTTATAGACTAAAAGCACCACTTTAAAATCTATTCTGTAACTGACTGGAAGCCAGAACCGGAGTGATGTGCTCTGTTCTCTTGGTCCTGGTTAACATTCTAGCAGCAGCATTCTGAATGAGCTGCAGCTGTTTTACAGTCTTTTTGGGGAGTCCATATGTGAAACAAATCTAAAGACACAAATCATGTCTGTCAATTCAGCATAGTATTAAAACCAGAAATCCAAAGCAAAATGATTCCTTTGTAAAACTGATCTCTGCGTCTTTTTGGGGAGTCCAGTTAAGAGGCCATTAGGGTAGTCAACCCTACTAGAGATAAAAGCATGGATGAGCTTCTCTTGGTCTTTTTGGGACACCAAGCCCTTGATTCTGGCTATATTTATTAGATGATAGAATGCTGTTTTGGTGACCGCTTTGATATGACTGTTGAATGTGAGATCTGAATCTATCAGAACACCAAGTTTATGCACTTGGTCTCTGGTTTTTATGGCCTGAGAATCCAGCTCTTTACTAAAACTAGTTGTCTTATTTTTGTTGCCAAACACAATAATCTCTGTTTTATTTTGGTTTAATTGTATGCAATTTTCGTTCATCCAGGTATTTATGTGCTCTATACAGTGACACAGTGAGTCTATTGAGCTATTGTCATACGGTTTGAGAGCCATATATATTTGAGTATCATCTGTATAGCTATGGAAGTTAATGTTGTTCTGTAGAATTTGGCCCAGAGGTATCATTTAGAGATTGATCAGAAGCGGTCTGAGAACTGATCCCTGGGGAACTCTGCATGTCATAGCCTCTCTATCAGTTTCATGATTGCCAAAGGTGACAAAGTAACTCCGGCCATCTAAACAAGAACTGAGTCTTACCCAATTTTCCAGCCTGTCAAGAAGTGTTCTATGATCACTGTCAAATGCACCTGGGTACGATAAGTGGCCTGGGTACCATCGCTTAGTACCGTGGGCTATTGGCCGATTAAGTTGGAAGACAGGGTTGAAAAAAACTGGTAAATAGTCTGTAAATAGTTTTCTGTTTGTGAGTTTAGAATTCTAACAACGGAACAATGTAATATATGCTTATTTTGGAAAAATCATGGAAGGAGGAGGGTGTAGCTTTCAAAATGGCAGTTTTATTTTAATTACAAACTCAAATGCCAATTCCTGTAGGCATTTAGCGGTCCTAGTGTTAAAGATGGGGGTTTCCTACCACCTACCTTCTCCTGAATTGTGGAGTTCCCCTCTCTGCCTCCCTCTCCATCTTCCCTCTGTCCTCTCTTTGTCGCTCTCTGTTCTACATGGTTCTCTCTCTCTTCCTTCTGGGTAACTCTTCCACATTTAGCCTGAATAAGGCCCTTTGTGTGTGTGTGCCAGTGTGTGTATGTGGGCGGGTGTTTCTTTCCTCTGCAGTATGATTCAGCTGTTATGAACCGGGGGAGGGACACAGCAGTCCTACTGTGAGACAAGATGTTCACACACACACACACACACACACACACACACAAAAACATATACACACAATAACCAGAATCATATTGTCCTCAAAGTTACAGTCATTAACATCTTCATTTCATGATTTGAAAAAATTAACATTGGTTATAGATTCTCAATCAGTATTCCACGAGTAAAACAAAGGTCATATCATTGCCATTAAGACCAGTTGGTTTGTGTAGCATGGTAGAGGTTTTCACCGAAATGTACAGTGGATATAAAAAGTCTACACACCCCTGTTAAAATGCCAGGTTCTTGTGATGTAAAAGAATGAGACAAAGATAAATCATGTCAGAACATTTTCCACCTTTAATGTGACCTGTGACATGAACAATTCAATTGAAAAACAAACTGAAATCTTTGAGGGGGAAAAATAAAAAACAAAAACCCGCAAAAGCCTGATTGCAAGCACCTTTTGATGTTATTACAGCACTCAGTCTTTTTGGGTAGGAGTCTATTAGTATGGCACATCTTGACGTGGGAATATTTGCCCACTCTTCTTTGCAAAAGCGCTCCAAATCTGTCAGACTGCGAGGACATCTCCTGTGCACAGCCCTCTTCAGATCACCCCACAGATGTTCAATTGGATTCAGGTCTGGGCTCTGGCTGGGCCATTCCAAAACGTTAATATTCTTCTGGTGAAGCCATGCTTTTGTGGATTTGGATGTGTGCTTTGGGTTGTTGTCGTGCTGAAATGTGAACTTCCTCTCCATCTTCAGCTTTCTAACGGACGCCTGAAGGTTTTGTGCCAAAATTGCCTGGTATTTGGAACTGTTCATAATTCCCTCCACCCTGATTAAGGCCCCGGTTCCAGCTGAAGAAAAACAGCCCAAAAGCATGATGCTGCCACCACCATGCTTCACTGTGGGTATGGTGTTCTTTGGGTGATGTGCAGTGTTGTTTTTGCACCAAACATACCTTTTGGAATTATGGCCAAAAAGTTCAACCTTGGTTTCATCAGACCATAACACATTTTCCCACATGCTTTTGGGGAACTTGATGTTTGTTTTTGCAAACTTCAGCCGGGCTTGGATGTTCTTATTTGTAAGAAAAGGCTTCCGTCTTGCCACCCTACCCCATAGCCCATTCATATGAAGAATATGGGAGATTGTTGTCACACGTAGCACACAGCCAGTACTTGCCAGAAATTCCTGCAGTTCCTTTAATGTTGTTGTAAGCCTCTTGGACACCTCCCTGACCAGTTTTCTTCTCGTCTTTTCATCAATTTTGGAGGGATGTCCAGTTATTGGTAATGTCTCTGTTGTGCCATATTTTCTCCACTTGATGATGACTGTCTTCACTGTGTTCCATGGTATATCTAATGCTTTGGAAATTCTTTTGTACCCTTCTCCTGATTGATATCTTTCAGCAATGAGATCACTCTGATGCTTTGGAAGCTCTCTGCGGACGATGGCTTTTTCTCTGAGATGCAACTAAGAAAATGTAAGAATGAATGAAATGAAATGAAAATCCTACTAGAACAGCTGAACTTTATTTGTGATTAATCAGAGTCACTTTAAATGATGGCAGGTGGGTAATGATTTCAATTTAACACAAGTTTGAATGTGATTGGTTAATTCTGAACACAGCCACATCCCCAGTTATAAGAGGGTGTGCACACTTATGCAACCAGGTTATTGTAAGGTTTTTATTTTTCATTTTTCCCCGTCGAAGATTTCAGTTTGTTTTTCAAATGAATTGTTCACATTATAGGTCACAGTAAAAGTGGAAAATGTTCTGACATGATTTATCTTTGTCTCATTCTTTTACATCACAAAAACCTAGCATTTTCACAGGGCTGTGTAGACTTTTTATATCCACTGTATTTGATCTGATTTATCAGAGATTAGATCTGTTATTTGACTGGGTCGAATAAGACATTATGTACTTGACCCTCAGATCACACAAGATGAAGATGGATTTTGGATCAGTGGGAAAATATTTAAAATTCTGTCTGAATCCGAAATTATATTATAAGGAGAAAATGTCCTGATGATAGTCATAATCATGTAATTCACATTTGCTATGAACTGCAGTTGGATGAGGACTGGTTATTTTAGCATTCATCTTTGTTGTCGCATGTTTGCCTCTACAGCTGTCTCTGGTTTGAGCTCAGCATAGTTAACTTAAAGAAAGCTATCTGCACAAGGACGAAGGATTGAGGTAGCATTTTATTACAATTTCACTGGAGAGATACGATCAAACTTATTTCAATATGAGGAATATAGGCTACTTTGCCAAGCATTCCTTACTCTGAGTAAGCTTGAGGTACATTATATGGCCAAAAGTATGTGGACACCCCCACTAATTATTGAGTTCAGGTTTTTCATCCACATGTATTGCTCACAGGCGCATAAAACCTAGCACATAGTCATGAGATCTCCATAGACAAACATTGGCAGTATAATGGGTCATACTGACCAGCTCAGTGACTTTAAAACATGCCACTGTCATAGGATTCAACTTTTGCCACAAGTCAGTTTGTGAAATTTCTGCCCTACTAGATTGGCCCAAGTCAATTGTAAGTGGTATAATTGTGAAGTGGAAGAGTCTAGGAGCAACAGCAGCCCAGCCTCGAAGTGGTAGACCACGCAAACTCACAGAGCGGGGCTGCTGAGTGCTGAAGAACGTAGTGCATAAAAATCGTCTGTAATCTGCTGCATCACTAACCAGAGTTCCAAACTGCCTCTGGAAGCAACATCAGCACAAGAGCAGTGCATCGGGAGATTCACAAAATGGATGTCCTTGGCCAAGCAGCTGTACGCAAGCCAAACATCAACATGCGCAATGCCAAGCTTCGGCTGGAGTGGCAGGTGGCTGGAGCACGCCACCACTGGACTCTGGAACAGTGGAAACGTGTTCTCTGGAGTGATGAATCATGCTTCACTAACTGGCAGGCTGATGGATGAATCTGGGTGTGGCGGATGCCAGTAGAATGCTAACTACTGAAATACATAAGGCCTTCTGTAATGTTTGGTGGGAGAGGGATAATGGTCTGGGGCTGTGTTTTAGGGTTTGAAATAGGCTCCTTAATTCAAGTGAAGGGTCATCTTAATGCTTCAGGATACAAAGACATTTTAGAAATTTGGGTGCATCCAACTTTGTGGCAACAGTTTGGGGAAGGCCTTTTCTTGTTTCAGCATGACTCTGCCCCTGTGCACAAAGTGGGGTCCATAAAGACATTTGTTCGATGAGTTGGTGTTCTTCTCGTCTAACACCTGTGCCTGTCATCACAAATGCTATTTTGGCTGAATGGGCACAAATTCTCACTGATACACTCCAAAATCATGTGAATTGCATTCCCAGAAGAGTGCCGGCTGTTATAGCTACAAAGTGGGGGCCAATTCCATATTAATCAGGATCCAACATTAACTTTTTTTCTCACTGTCCTTATCGGGTGAATTGGTCTGAAGTCTACTGGCCTGGACTGGGGCCTAGTCCACATGCACACAGGTATTAAAACAGGGGGTTTTCTATGCATTTTGGCCTTTGTCCACACGCAAACTGCGTTTTAGGTCACTGAAAAAGGACCTTTTGGAAAAACTCCTTCCAGGGTGAAGTTCAGAAACTCCATTTTCAGTGTTTACGTGTAGACAGGGAAAACAGAGATTTTGGCTTGTAACGTCAGAGTGTGCGCCATTATCTCCATTGTTTTGATGTAACCAAAATAGTGCTGGTTTCAATCTAGCTAATAGGACTTACATCATTACACATAAATGTACAGTTTCTCTCCCACTATATTGAGGAACAGAGGCATCAGAATGTGCTACGGAGGTCACTGCTACATTCAACACTCGCGCCATTGTTGTTAGCCTACCAGCGACGCTATAAACCTAACCTTAAAGCCATGCTGGCCAATAAGAAGCCTGGAAAAAGGTATTACTGGTAAATATTTTCAGGCTTCTGATTGGCCAACATGGCTTTAAGGTTAGGATTATATCGTCACCTGTTGGTTTGGCATGCTCTTTCACAGTGCTTGACAGCGTGTTTTTGCATTTTCATGTGGACTGAGATTATTTTAAAACAGTGATTATATGGACAGGATGTTTTTAAGAGCGAAGGAGAAAAAAACAGTTTAAAAAAATTCCTGTGTATTTGTGGACTTGGCCTGGATTCTTACTGGCCTGAACTGAAAAAAAAAAAACAATTCAAGTGTATTGTACAGAAGTATTGTATGTAAATATCAAATCATTAGAATATTGATTTGTACCACAGTTTTGCATGTGATGTGAGACAAGAGCTGATAGAAGCAATTGCTGTTTACATAAATAGGATGCTACATACATCATTACTTTTTAATAAATAATTCTCAAAATATTACTATGAATATCATTATATCATATTTTCATGAATATTCTTGCATTTGATGTGACATAAAAGTTTGATAATAAAATAATTTAGTTAATATATCAAAAATGCTTATTGCGCTGCAGACTACTGTACACGCACATTGTAGATTCAGATCCACAGATCCAGACACGTAGTGTGTGAACAGGCAAGGCAGGCAACTGCTTGGGGCCCCAGGCCATTAGGGGGCTCCTGAGCACTGGCCACCGCGAGGCGGGGGGCCCCCCACCTCAAGGGCCCCGTCCTGCATAGCAAACTCGCGATGAGAGTCCCTGAGTTTTGACTGCCAGGTAAAGGAAGCCCATGAAGTAGGCTACATAACAGATCTTCCTCCCCCTTCCAGTCGAAAAGAGGGCTAAGTAGTCTCAAAATCCCTGAAACAATGGACTTTGCGTATCTTACGTGCATTACTGCTATCTTACTTCTTTCAAAATTGGTCATCATTCCGTTTTTTTCATAGATAACGGGAGTAAAAAAATATCCACATGGTGTTCAAAAGCACAGCTATAGTGTTGTCTGATCAAGCTCATGTAAAACACCCAAAGATTACATCCTTTTTCAGACAAGCCAAAGAAGCTATTGTCAGCACCTCAACAGATGAAACACTGCTGCTGCGGGTAGCCAGCAGCAGCACGTCTTCACCATCAACCAGCCTTCCCAAAGCGACATCACTGTTAATTTCGTTAACAAAAATAGTGAAAATACTCGTTAAATACATATTTTTCAGTGGCAGTTGATGAGACGATAACTTACTAAATAGGAACAGAAAAAACAAAAAATACTTTTCATGTCAAATATAACTATGATTGTTGGATAGGAGGATTTTGGAAAGAGAGTTTTTTTTTCATAATGCGCTTTCCAATGTCATCAAAAGACTTCTGAAAGCGCATCATCCCAAATATATACACACAGGCAAAGACCGTGGAGTGGTGCCTGGAGACGTGGGTATACCCTAAGTTAACTATCTCCAATTGTTCTTACATTTCAAACTGATATTTCCCTCCATGTCAAATAAACTGCTCGAACAGTATTGGGTGTACAATACACAGTTTTCACTGGCTAATTACATTTCGGAAATTTCACGCTTGGTTGTTGATGTTGAATAATGATCAATAGGCTATAGAGTGCAGTCTGTTAATTGTTCTGATGCGTTTGTGCTTTTGTAGTTGTTTTGTAGTTTTTTATTTCTCTCCTTTTCCATTACTGAATATGTATAGTTAAAGGTAGACAGCAATCAGTCTATTGACGTAGGAGGCAGTGGTATAAATCCTCTTGAAAGTAAATGAAGAAATTGAGATTTCTGCCTATACTGCCATTTCCCATTATAACTGCAATTTATGTTGTCAGTACATGCTCATCGAAGGTATTCTGTATAAAATACACCTGGGAGATTATGAGGAATTAATCAGAACATAGATTGGAAGAAAAAAGTTTTTCATGCACAAGCTAAAACACAACAAAAAAAACATTTTTACTTTTTCTGTTCATTCATGGACAGGCTAAAACTCAGATATTGATAAATGTTGCTATAAACACATCCTATGTTTACCCAAACATGTCAACATTATCAGAAAAAAATTGGGGATTGATAGACATAAGAGCTAGATCAGGGCAGATATTTTAGTAAGTGGTGTCCAGAGCCGTATGCAAGTGGCCATCCACTTCAAATCTGTAAATTACATAATTCCACTGTTTGATTTACATCTGTAATGTTTTAATACTATTTGTTTAGTATAGAAAAAACATTTTCTACAATAAAACTCTGTATGCCCATAAAAGGTAGCAAGACCTAGACCAGGGATGTTGTACTCTGCCAAAAAGGGGAGATCCACAACTTTAAGAAACTACCACAGCATATATAATAGGTGGAACCGTTCTAAGGTTCTAATTACCCCAGATCTGGGGTAGTTACATTCGAGGTTTATAAGTTACATTTTGAGGGATTTGAGGGAGGGGCCTCGAGCTCCGACCTTGCGGGGAGGCCTCTGCAAAGTCTGTGTCGTGACTGCTCCTGAGGGCTGACAAGCTTTACTCCACAGCAATGTCTCAAAATGTGGCAATCACAGTGACCGCAACCCCATCCCCTTTAAAAACCAATAGGCGCCCCATGAAGAGAGCGGAAACTGAATGCCTGAACAGCTAATATTGTTTCCCAAACCTGCATGTGTTTTTACTTTATTGGGTTGTGGCTATTGCTTTTGTTAGTTATAGAGCCATCACAGAACTGGTATTTCAAGAATACTCACTTTAACTCACTTTTCATGAAAAGGGGACGAGTGAGAGGCATGATCAGAACAATGTACTGTATTGTATAGTTTGATTTACCGATTTGAGACATACAGCTGGACATTTGATTTGTAAATGTTTATTGTCTTAAAATAGCAAAATTTAGGGGAAGATGTGTTGTAAGAGCGCTTGTAGATGTGTTGACTGACATGATCATGCCGACTCAAACATTTATACTAATAATCTGAATTATTATTTTTAAGTAGGGAAACAGATTCTAAAATCAACTGCTAATAAATTATATACAAATAAGAAAATGATTATAGCGAAGATATAAAATAATTATTTTGATTGAGCGTAAAAATAAAATAAAAGCCAAAATTGCAGCTTTCTGCGGCTTAGAAATCTCTCATGTTCAAATTGTGATTTCAATATGATTGCAATTAATCATGCAGTCCTACTCTTCAGCTGCACTTCTTATATTGCCCTTAGAGTAATGATTCAAAAAAATGATCGTATATCCATAGCCGCCAGAATCAGATGCCAACCATGACATGCCCTGTAACCGGTGCACTCACTCTCTCGGTGGGCTCACACAAAAATCCCAAAAGTAGATCTGCTGCTTGAATGACACACAGAGGACCCAAAACGTTTGCGTTTTTTAATCAACGATATCATATATTTTGAGGGCTTTAATGAATGATCGGAATTACAGATGAATAGATCAGGGGCTATTTTTTTATTCTATTTTTTGTGAAAAAAAAAAATAATATATATATATATATTATATATATGAGATATACTGTATCTCATATATACAGTATATGAGATACTGTATATATATATATACAGTATCTCACAGAAGTGAGTACACCCCTCACATTTTTGTAAATATTTGATTATATCTTTTCATGTGACAACACTGAAGAAATGACACTTTGCTACAATGTAAAGTGGTGAATGTACAGCTTGTCTAACAGTGTAAATTTGCTGTCCCCTCAAAATAACACAACACACAGCCATTAATGTCTAAACCGCTGGCAACAAAAGTGAGTACACCCCTAAGTGAAAATGTCCAAATTGGGCCCAAAGTGTCAATATTTTGTATGGCCACCATTATTTTCCAGAACTGCCTTAACCCTTTTGGGCATGGAGTTCACCAGAGCTTCACAGGTTGCCACTGGAGTCGTCTTCCACTCCTCCATGACAACATCACGGAGCTGGTGGATGTTAGAGACCTTGCGCTTCCGTTTGAGGATGCCCCACAGATGCTCAATAGGGTTTAGGTCTGGAGACATGCTTGGCCAGTCCATCACCTTTACGCTCAGCTTCTTTAGAAAGGCAGTGGTCGTCTTGGAGGGTTGTTGGGGTCGTTATCATGTTGGAATACTGCCCTGCGGCCCAGTCTCCGAAGGGAGGGGATCATGCTCTGCTTCAGTATGTCACAGTACATGTTGGCATTCATGCTTCCCTCAATGAACTGTAGCTCCCCAGTGCCGGCAGCACCCATGCAGCCCCAGACCATGACACTCCCACCAACATGCTTGACTGTAGGCAAGACACACTTGTCTTTGTACTCCTCACCTGGTTGCCGCCACACACGCTTGACACCATCTGAACCAAATAAGTTTATCTTGGCCTCATCAGACCACAGGACATGGTTCCAGTAATCCATGTCCTTAATCTGCTTGTCTTCAGCAAACTGTTTGCGGGCTTTCTTGTGCATCATCTTTAGAAGAGGCTTCCCTCTGGGACGACAGCCATGCAAACCAATTTGATGCAGTGTGCGGCGTATGGTCTGAGCACTGACAGGCTGACCCCCTACCCCTTCAACCTCTGCAGCAATGCTGGCAGCACTTATACATCTATTTCCCAAAGACAACCTCTGGATATGACGCTAAGCACGTGCACTCAACGTCTTTGGTCGACCATAGCGAGGCCTGTTCTGAGTGGAACCTGTCCTGTTAAACCGCTGTATGGTCTTGGCCACCGTGCTGCAGCTCAGTTTCAGGGTCTTGGCAATCTTCTTATAGCCTAGGCCATCTTTATGTAGAGCAACAATTCTTTTTTTTCAGATCCTCAG
Source organism: Esox masquinongy (assembly GCA_016801175.1). Lineage (NCBI taxonomy): Eukaryota > Metazoa > Chordata > Actinopteri > Esociformes > Esocidae > Esox > Esox masquinongy. The sequence continues at coordinate 23,162 of JACXGI010008790.1, forward strand.
AGAGTTCTTTGCCATGAGGTGCCATGTTGAACTTCCATTGACCAGTATGAGGGAGTGTGAGAGCGATAACACCAAATTTAACACACCTGCTCCCCATTCACACCTGAGACCTTGTAACACTTACGAGTCACATGACACTGGGAGGGAAAATGGCTAATTGGGCCCAATTTGGACATTTTCACTTAGGGGTGTACTCACTTTTGTTGCCAGCGGTTTAGACATTAATGGCTGTGTGTTGAGTTATTTTGAGGGTACAGCAAATTTACACTGTTATACAAGCTGTACACTCACTACTTCACATTGCAGCAAAGTGTCATTTCTTCAGTGTTGTCACATGAAAAGCTATAATCAAATATTTACAAAAATATGAGGTTTGTACTCACTTCTGTGAGATACTCTATATAAATAATTTGAGATCCGGGGCTATTCATAAAAGATACAGAGCTTAGGCACCGGACGCCCAGGCCTAACGACGCTCATGATTATTAGTGACATACAAATGTTAAATAGCATGTCATTAATTATCATTTTGGAAATTTCTGGGGAAATGTTAATATTTTCAGGTAGTTGGTTAGTGACGTAGCTAAAAAATACGACCCCCTATTATTGGAAACCGTCCCCAGTTATTGGCCTACTTACTATTTTGTTGAATTACATTATAACTGCTTTTTATTTGAATTTCAAATGACAGATCGTAGTCTTCTCTGAAGTGTCTACTAGAAAGTTGTAGCTAGCTTTCTTGCCTCCCAGTAAAGAAAAAAAAAGACTGATCACTTTGATATTTCATGACGTCTGGTCTGTCGCACAAGTTGTATTTCACGAATTGCAACTTGTCTGAAACAATTTCCATAAATGACATTTTTAAAATGGTGGTGGGCTAGCTGAAAGGGTATATTGAATAGCAAAATGTACCGTTGCTTTCCAGTGCATTTAGATTTTGAACTTGAAAGTATTTACTTCTCCGACCACTAAAAATATCCGGTAATGGGGGTGGCGGATAGTAGGGAGAGACATTAGCTACTATTTACACAAGAGAGCGTGCTTCAGATGAGCGAGTTACATTCAAAGCATTAAACTCAACCGAACATGCTGCCAAATTAACACGATTATATACAATGTGTATACAGTTTGTAAGGAGTTTAAGATGCGAACGGTTGAAAAAAAAATACACTCACACTGTATATCTCTGTATGGTCATATAGACTCTGTATGGTCATATAGACAACTGTCCGCTCTCTAAGATGTGTGTGTACCTGTGTATGTGTCAAAGAGAGACAGCATGGAAGCATATTGAGTATATACAAAGTACTGCCATAGAGTGTCAATATGGTAAGTATAAGAAAATATTCAGGTAAGGGACATTTGTGTCCACGTGTGTGTGATCATATATACCTCTGAGCTAACAGACTACTGCCTAAGACAATAGACAGACAAGCATTGAGAGTTAAAGAGGCAGTGGTAAGGCAGTGCTACATCTATGGGTAATTGTTGCAAGTGGATGTATGCGAGAGAATGGTATTTTGAGCAAAAGGTAACAGAATGAAACAGTGTCAGATATACATTGAGGGCCAGATGTTTTTGTGAAGCATTGTATTATTGACAACGTAGATGTCATTGTTCAACATATTCTTCCGGATCACACTATATGGGGATATGTATTAGGCAAAGGACAATGAGCATAGAGGGAAGCAGATATTTATTAAACAATTAAATATTAAAAACAACAGGAAGTAGAACACTGTAGAAACTGTACAAAAAAAGAGTAAAAATATGTGTATGAAACAGAATAAAAACAACAGGGAGTAGTGTAAGGAGCAAATTGGAGTAGAGAAGTCAGTGCAAAAACTAAGAAAGGGCAAAAAAAAAAAACACGAAGAATAAGCGTCTGCAGAGTAATCCCCAAATGGTGAAGTGGATGTAAGTAATCAAGCAAAAGTAAGATGTTGGCAAATAAACAATATAAAAAGGTAATATGATCTAGAGCAGTACATTTCCTGAAGAAAATGTGGTGTCCTTGCTAGCTGTTTAAAAAGGTATTTATGGTTCAAAATAGTGTTTGCCTACTGAAAGGTTTGGAGTCTGTATTATTTAAGGTTCAAGAGATACTGTTGGGGAGGGTAATTAGCATAAATTAGCATACATGACATAGTAAAAGTTCATAAAAGTTTCACCAATGACAGGTCTTGTGTCTGTAGCTCGAATAGTTCAAAATATACAGCCTAATAGTTAATTAACTCTAGTTACACTAACTAGCATATGTAAAATCAATAAACGTTTCATCATATGAACTGGGGATAGCCTAAACATGTACAACAAAGTTGGTTTCACGTCTGTAGCTTGAACAGTTCAAAAGATGCAGCCTAATAGTTAATTAAAGCAAACTACGCTAATTAGCATGGGTAAAATCGATAACTGTTTCATAATTTGCAGTGGGGATAGCTTAAACGTGTGAAACAAGGTTGGTTTTGTGTCTGTGGCACAAACAGTTCAAAAGATACAGCCTAACAGTTAATTAACACTATTTACGATAATTAGCATACGTAAAATCAATAAACGTTTCATCACATGAACTGGGGATAGCCTTAATGTGTAAAAAAAAGTTGGTTTCGTGTCTGTAGCTCGAACGGTTCAAAAGATACAGCCTAGTAGTTAATTAAGACTAATTACGCTAATTAGCATATGTAAAATCGATACACTTTTCATCATTTTAAGTGAGGATAACTAAACTCATGAAACAAAGTTGGTTTTCTGTCTGCAGCTCGAATGGTTCCAAAGATAACGCCTAATAGTTCATTAACGCTAGTGGTCATTAGAGTTAGCATACTAAATTTGTGAAGTCATAGTTGAGTTGATTTTTGACATAGCAACTAGTTTCCTTGTCAGCCCTGTTCAGAAGTATGGCCTAGAGTCTGGAAATATACTGGTGAGTAAATCCGATGTACTGTTCAGGAGAAAAATAGTTATAAAGGCATTCATTAGCATTAGCATTAGCTTGTGTTGAAAATGGAAAGATTTCTGTCAGCTGCCATTTTGCATTATTTTGAGATATAAACAAACAACTGTGCAGGGTCTTATATAGGGGTGGTATCTGGATGCACAATGAATATGAAGTTCATATGTTATGGGTCCAATGAAAAAATTGCACACATGCACATTGTGCATACATATATTGTACAGTAATCAGACATTTTGTCTGCCATTTTGCAAGTTCTCTCTTATTCCTGAAAATATTTTAGGGAGGCATGTATAAGACACCTGTATGCCAAAGGTTCATGAGAAGATTTTTGTATTTTTGGATTCATTTTCATTGTACAGAAATATCCATCATGGCGGACTTTATGGGTTCTTAAGGCTTTTTTGTTCATCATGAGAAATAAGGTAGGTTAAAAAAAATCAGCACTGTAGGTCAAACAGGGTGTAAATGGCATCATTTTGAAAGTAGAAAATTGAATCATATACTGTAGCATCCCTGGTGGAGGAATCGGGGTGGGGTCTGTAGTTGTTACACGTGAACTATTCTAACAGTGTGCAAGTTTATAGCATTTTTTCCCATGGACTTTTTGAGTTATTAAGCATTTTAGGTGCCAATAATAATAATAATACTAACAATTATTATTATTTCTCCTACCAGAGAACCCCTAACTAGGTCTTAACATACTGAAATTAAGAAGCAAACGAGTTTCAGTAAATTGAACTTTCCGCATAGCATGTCAAACGTGCTCCTGTCCACATGTGCTAGACATCCGATGGAAACGTACATAATTTGTGTAGTAGACTATTTGTTGAGACGTTTCTAACATTGGCCTAAAATCCCTTATTCAGAATGGAAACATGATTTTGGAATCAAAATATTGTGCAAGAAGATTGTTGTCTAAAAAATAATTGCGATCTGGCTCAAATAATTACTAATTGCGACAGTCCTAATTAGGGCTCAGTTCGCAAAGATTGTGAAGACTCCATTCAGCTGATTAATTCAAATTTTAAAAAATGTAATTAAATTGTAATTATTAAACACCCCAACATGTCAACAAAATTTGATTTTTCTCTAGTATCCAATTATTATATTACGTAAGGATATGGCAATGGGGTGAAGATGGTAGCCTAACAATTGTTTGAATTTAATTAATTGAACTGACTGTGTATTTAATCCACTGAAAGTCTACTAAAAGCATGTTATGAAAGCTGTTATGAATATTGTGTTAATGTGTATACAGAGATTTACATTGTGTTTTTATAGCAACACTTGACTTGGGATGAAATAAGCGCAGGAACTGACAAATTGCACATTAGACTGTGTTCATCAATATAGCCTAGGACTACTCCTTACAGTAAGGCTTGTTGCTAAAAAAGGATCCATGACAGGCTGTTAGCCTTAAAGGGATATTTCGTCTAAATATCATGTTTATCCAAAAAATCACTTACCAAAAGTTAGTCTGGAGTGGACATTTTTTCCAACCATCCATTATTCAGCTCTGTCCCCGGCTGTAATTAGCATTCTTAGCATCGTCCAAATTCATGAATGGAAACTGTGCGTCCCACTACAGCAAAGCTGCATTGCAAGCGGAAAACTACTCCAAAACACTTCAAACTACATTTAGTAATCTGTCGTGGTAGCATCGAGTTTTTTAAAACTGTACAGTGACCAAACAACCGGCGGAATTTGGTCAATCCAAATCAGCACTAGGGAACTATTTCCTACAGCCATTCACACAGATTGTGTGCTTCGGCGATGACGTCTTTGGAGTGGGAGTGAACATTAACCGCCAGAAGCTACGCGAGGTGAGAGTTTTTCTTAGCAGCCCATTATCGTGAATATCTTCTGTGGACTTCAATTTTATTTCTATCTTTGTGGAAAATGCCACAATCATGTTTTGTTTGCAAAGAAAGGATACAAGGGACCTGGGAGAGAAGACTTGGTATGTCACTCGTTGCCATATCTTAATCCAGACATGTAACACTTCATTCTACCATTGACATACGATTTAGTGAGATATACAGGTATATTGACTCTTGTAAAAGCTACTTAAGTGGTTAAATACATGAAATCATATACATTTGTTGTCTCCCATTGTCTGATTAGCTTTCTTGACTTTTCTGTCAATTGAATAGAAACTTTTAGCTTTGAGCCAAAGCCTCCGAGTCAATGTTTGTGCACCAAAAACAATAGACCAGACAGTAGGTTTACATTCAAGAGGTTTAGCGGATTAGTTCGGATCAGATACACATGATTGAATTAATAGAAATTAGACACTTTTTGCATGTTGCTCATCATAATATAAATGATGCAAAAGCATCATCTTTAATCTGATGTACAACAGCCCTAAACAGTGCATTTTGGATGTACACTCACGTTATGAAACTTAGAAACATAGTTGGCCAAAATACATTTATCTGATAAATGCCTGCCTGATTGGCTATGTCCAGCAAAGTATAGCAACCTAGATTACTGCTTGAATCAAAACAGAAAGATAGCACTTTTGCCTATAAACAGATCATCTGATCAAATGACACTGGGTATGGACTTGACAATATAAAAAAACCTGCAGTCGACGAGACATTCTAAACGTCCTCAGCAAATTAATTTGAAAGGGGTTAGCTAACAACTAGGCGTTCGTCTTGCTAAGTTGGACAAATTTGATACTAAATGTAGTTTTTACTATGCCTGATTGTTTTTTATTTTTAAGCATAAAAACATAAAGCACTTTTAATTGCCCCGTGTGTGGAATATGCTATCCAAATAAATAGCCGTGCCTTATACACTAGGTTGCTAATGTTAGGTAGCTACTTACTATTTTGAGAGCATGCCGTTGGGGGCCCTCTGGCCTAGAAGGTCTTTTCCAGTTTTGGATTACTGAGTAAAGACACATGTTGTAGCTAATCCTGACCCCCACTGACACCAAACACTCATATCGCAACATATTCTTATAATACTTATATCTTCTATTGTTTATTTGTCACTTAATTGTTACTGTATTTTGCAGTTCTGCACTTTTGTACTTGCCTGTTTTTGTCCTCACGTTATATGTTTATTGTTTTGCATCATCAGACCAAAGCAAATTCCTTGTATGTGTAAACCTACTTAGCAATAAATCTTGTTTCTAATTCATTGTGCTATTTTGCTTGAAGTGATATAAGAGCTAATTTTGTTATTATTAGAAGAAACAGTAACAAACGTTTTGCTTCCTCCAAAAAAGTCCTCACATGGATTAATTTTCTAGCGTAAAACATGAATTTTACCACACTATTAATTTCAAATTAAACCAAATTAATTTCAAAGTATTTTTAAAAGTATTGATAGGCTGTTTAATTTACTTATTTTTAAAACTAACACATAGAATTTGACCGTTTACTACAAGTGACTTGTTATATATAAATAAAAAAATAGGCTAAACAGAAAATGGAAAAAAAAACCTTTTTAAGCTTTGAAATATGTATTTAATTCCAATCAAACCCTTTATCAACATCTCAAATATAATAGAAAATGGCATGCTTCAAGTTTCATATCAGCAAACTGATATTCTTTACAGACAGTGTGAAGAGGCCATCAAGCCACACATTAGGCAAACAATCGGATTGTACTGCCAGCAATTGGGCGTAACCCCCACCCCCCTACTAATTACCATGACACAAAAATAGCTCAGTCCACACTGAATGCAGACTTGAATGCAGGTACGTTTCAAGTAAAACTGGTAAAGAGTCCCAAACCCCAAATACCACGGTCCATTGTAAGCAGTTTGTGTAGGCTTACAGGAAATACACCAGAGGTTTCATTTAACGCTTTTAATTCCTCATCTGTCAGTTTAAACCATTCCGCACTATTTCGCTCAGCTTCAGCAAGTGTGGGTTTGAAACTTTTGCAACATTTCTGTGTCTATCAAACACAGGAAGTGCTCAAAGGACTTTGAATATTTTCCCTTGCATATGGAGTGGGCCCGGGGGTTTCTATAATGACATTGCATTGTTGAATTTTCACCCGCAGTTTCCCAGCAGTTTGTTGAACCCATACTGTGCCATGTCTAGCGGGCTTTTGAATTGAGTCACAAGCAGACTTGATTTCAGACTCTAATTCTGAATCAGATTCAATTTGAATGCCATCTCCGCCCTCGTCCTCATTCTCCCCCTCAATATCCACACATGGTTTGCCCTCCTATTCCAATTTGTCAATATTTTGTATAATGTCTATAACTTCCTGAGCTGTATATTTTACCCTTAGGGTCATTGTAAGGAAATACGCTACCGACCAAACCGTACGACCGCTCTTACTTTGTAGCCACCCATCTACACAGTGAACTCCAGCCACACACTTGCTACTTTATAGCACAAAACGCTAAAGAAATTGTACTATGAATACAATTTTCCTAACAGCTCCACCCGTTCAGTTGATTAATAGAATTGTCAATTCCTCTCAGTGGTTTCGATAGGCCATTATAGCCTATTGAATAGTAAATCATTGTTCCCTTTTTTGCCCCAGCGCCTTACACATGTATTAAGTTGCTTTTACAAAAATATCACAATAGAAAATCACCATATAGAACAGCTATTATTCGAGCCAGATCGTAATTACTTATATATTATAAGTTTGCAGTTGTGCAGGGAACAAAACTAATGATATCTGCCAAAAATGTATGCAACTTGTTTGGGGTAAATGCACTCAAACGGCCTTTATTTTGCATTGTATGTGGGTAAATGGTATGATTGGAATTAAAGTAACAATTATTTTAAAGTGCAATATATGATATGAAACTTGAAGCATGTCATTTTTTCCATTATATCTGAGATGTTGTTAAAAGCTTTGATTGCAATTAAATATATATTTCAAAGCATGTTTTTCACTAGAAAATAAATCAGTCTGAGGACTTTTTGGGGTGAAACACAAGTTTGTAGCTACAACATGTTTGAAAATATTTTAAGGGTAGCCATAACGTTTATTTCACTTACATGTTGGTTTTTAGGCATCTCTCTATATGCACTTATTACATAAGTGTAAACATGTCACTTTTAGGCCATCTATATGCATTTGCATATAGTTTCACGTTGGGGTGGTTCCTAACCTGCCATACTAGCAGTACAATTATTGGAGCCAGATCGCAATTACTTTTATAGAAAACGATCTTCTTTCACAATATTTTGATTCCAAAACCATGTTTCCAATCTGAAAAAGGGATTTTAGGCCAATTATAGAAACATCTCAATACCTCGCGAATTATGTCCATTTCCATAGGATGTCTAGCCCATGGATGCAGAAGCGCGTTTGACATGCTCTGTGGAAAGTTATTGGCTCAGATCATCGAATACAACCCTGCTGTCATCTGGTACATAACATCAATGCAACACTTAATGCTGTTGTAGTGGAGAATAGTTTCAGGCACTTTCCTTGCACCACTGTCAATTCCAACTGTCTGATGCATTGTGCTCAAAATGCATACATTTTTCGTTGCTTTTGCTTGGTAAATTATATGTATCGCGTTCCCAGCCTTCAGAACTTTTGTTGAATATTTTTCAGACCATGCCTGTGTACAGGGTGGCATCTCGTCTGATTTTATTCATTGTACACACAATTGTGGTTTTGTTTGCCAAAAGATTGCTTGCCAGTGGCAAGGAGGCGAAGAAATTGTCTGTGGTTACATTTCTTCCTTTCCCCAAGACGCATAACGACATTGTCGGATAAACGCTGCCCAGCCAGCCTGCTATTGTCTTTTCCCAGATATGGAAGTGCATTCAACATATATTTGTAATATTTTGTTTTGACCTCAGCGGCAATCTAGAAAAATCCCAAATTTGTCTGGTTAATTAGCCAGTAGCCTACTGTGTGAATCGACAGTGTGCTTTGGTAGGGAATAGCTGTTCATCAACAGTTATGTTTGCACTGGGCTTGTAAGAAACAACACTGTTTTTCACAAATGTATCAAAGATCTCAGATATCATGGCAAATACTGTTCCCTTCGGGACATTGTAAGGAATAATGCCACCAGCCAAACCGTGCAGCTATTCTTACTGCGTAGCCGTCTACACAGTGAACTCCAGCCACGCACTCGCTATGCCAATTGCATGCTCCCTCAAAACATGCAACATCTGTGGCATTGTGCTGTGTGATGGAACTGCACATTTTAGAGTGGCCTTTTATTGTGGCCAGCCTAAGGCACATCTGTGCAATACTCATGCTGTCTGATCAGGATCTTGATATGCCACACCTGTGAGGTGGATGGATTATCTCGGCAAAGGAGAAGTGCTCACTAACACAGATTTAGACAGATTTGTGAACAATATTTGAGAGAAATAGGCCTTTTGTGTACATAGAGAAAGTCTTAGATCTTTGAGTTCAGCTCATGATAAATGGGGGCAAAAACAAAAGTGTTGCGTTTATAATTTTGTTCAGTGTAG